>JAADWJ010000592.1:0-15151 GCA_023336165.1 Pythium monospermum | reverse complement strand
TGGTGCGGGAACCTTGAGTGCTCATTGATCAACGAAAAAACTAGCCATCATCACCACAATCTGCTGTTAGTTCCTTGTGCGTTTCATAGTCTTCTTTCAAAACGCCGACAGAGAGAGAGTGAGCGCGAGAGAGAAGGGGATATCAAGAGGCGAGGGATGTACCCCCCTGGCGCCTCTTTCTCATCGTCTCTGCTTCTCAACTCTTCCTTCCGTCGGTCCGCTCTGGAGAAGAAAATACATGGAGGGGGTCGGGCGGGAGGCACTTACGATGGGGATACGAACACGGTGTTTTCTCACGCGGCGTATCTGTCTTCGCGGCGGAATTCAGATGAGGTTTCTGGGCGAGCGCGGGTAGACACGTCAGTCAATGTTCAATGCACACACGGCCGATGGCAAGCGGAGAAATGGGGGCGTTCTCTCACCTCGAGCACGTCCACCGTCCAAAATGCTGAGTGCCCCTGGGAGAGACTGGAGATTGGAGGAGCGGAGGAGCGGGCCAACAATAAAACCCGAGCCAAAAGCGAGTGCGCGGTCTGAACGTGCTGAAACTCGGTCGACCTGCTGTTCCCTGCCAGAGAGTGAGAGAGCGAGTGAGGCGTCAGAGAGGGGACGAGAGAGAGGGGAAAACAGCCGGTTTTCGCAATGTCGACCCTTCGTCAGAGTGCACAAGTGTGTGTTGCAGCATCGTCGGTGGCAGAGAAAAGCCAGCAATATCGGACTTTCGAGTCAAATGTACGCTATTTCTGGACAAAAGTTTTGACTCGAACGACAACGTGGCGGACGGCACATCGGCCACGCAGGGCAAACCGCTCCGCTTGAACACGTCGTAAGATCGTGTGAAGGAGCACCATTACGGTAATTTCTGCTGAAAGGATCATGTCCGAAAGAGTAAATGTAGCTGCTATCTTGGCCTCAAGATACATTCTTTGTTATATTGCGGCAGCTGTCCTGCATCTCTATTTTGTGTTGGTGAGAACAAACCAACCGAGTAAAGCGCACACTACGAGCGAGTCGGCGTCCACTCCGGCAAGTTCCGGTATAAAAATGGTGGATGGGCTGGTGGACCGTCCGCCAAAGGGATAGGTTTATCTCGAGGTTCACCGCGAAGAACCGTTTTGTGTCCATTACGGTACTGTTCAAGCTTGACCAATGAAAACTGCACCAAAAAAATATTTCTACCCAATCAAAATGAGCTACAGTACAGTTCATCTTTGAGTCAAATGTGGCCTCTGGATCTTGTCGACGATTCACTGTCAAAGAGATCAAGCATTGATGTCAAATATTGGCAAGCAACTCATTCGCCGGCATTCAGCCTGTCCTCTGTTCTGGGTCGTTGGGTGGACAGTGCACGTACAGGATTTAACTGCCACAAACGAAATGGAACAAATCTTTTATATGAGAAACCACCAGCATTCGAGGTGCGAGACTGAGGCAGTAGTATCGAAAGTGCATGTATGTCTCTTCGTGATCTGAGACGGTTTCAATTGCATTAGCCTGTCGAATCGTCAGAACTTCATGAGCATACTTCCTGTACTGCACTGTACTGTGCTGGCAACGCAAGCCGCGGTGGGAGGCTCTCCACCAATGATCCATTTCTTTCATAACCGGCCATCGAAGAGTTCAATCAATCATGCACTTGATTGTTGTTGATCAGGCTCGGACTTCAACATGTCGACTGATTAGCTCCAGTGGTGCCCTGGCGTCCCATACTGCGCTGCCGTTGCACTGGTGCTCTCCATGGATTTTCTCCACCGAAAGCGCCACCAAGGTGAAGGTGGATACGGAATATTCTGGGTATGGCTCCACACCATGCACACCTGTCACTGTGTCACTGCTTCATTGACGGTGTCAACTTGAGAGTCTCAAGTTGGGACCCACTCTGCCTCAGATATGGAACCTGCTTGCCCGCTCGTCCGACTTCAGATTTGACGATCACGATGAAGAGTCGTCGACCTGACATCACATGGCTCCACTGAGTTGGCAACTTGGAGACAAAAACCTCACTTGGCGACGTTGGCACAAAAAAGCCAGTTTTCCAGGCAATTTGGCAGGTTGGTTAGATTTTGGCAAGACGTGATCCAGTTGATGCGTACCTAGATGTCAATCTTCCAAAATGTGAGTGCGAACTTAGCTTTGTTTCTGTGCTTTGCTCTCGCCAAGACCCCGAGTTGGGCATGCACGTCCGTCGAGAATGAGAACAGGAATAAACTGACGAGCTGACAGATACTTCAGAGTAGTGTGCACTATCAGTAAACAGTGCTTGGCTACTCTCTGCATGAGCACCGACCGAATAATGAAGTTCACCAACCCGTACTCACGTCTTGACACACCTGAAGCATTTTGGGCACAGTGTATCCAAGCAATTTGTTTCACATTTTTGGTTGTTACAAATGAGGCAACCTCATTGGGCAACCCAGGCAACCTGGGTTGCCAAACTGAACCTGAAACACCTCATTTTGGGGGGAAATGAAGACAAAAAAATGCGAAGAAAATACGAGGTTTTTCAAGTGAGAACAGTTTTTGTGTGGGGTGGAAAGAGGAGGGGGTCAATTCTTGTCGGTGAGGCCAAGGTTATTTGAGTTTTTTTCTTCTTCAAAACCTCAGCAATTTTTTGAACTCCCAGTGCGCCTTCGTGCGTCGACATCTCTTGCCCCCACGCCCCAATTACTATCAACCTGCACCTGGAAACCCTCCACTCAAGTGAGTGTGCACGAAGGCGTGAGCACAGGAACCCGCGCCTTTGAGGATCAATTCTCTTCTCCTTCGAGAAGGATTTCAACTCGTTCAACGTCTTCACGAACCGCGTGTTGTTGGGAACGAAGTCTTCTTCTCGTGAAACTCGCTCCGTTCGGGTCTATATTTGAGTCTTGCGAACGACTATTTCTCCGTCGCGGAACCGCCTGAGAACGGACTGGAAGGCACAGCATCCGTCTGAATCAGCTTTGTGATCGCTCGACGTCTTCTCTTCCCAACCTCGAAGAATCGACTGCTCTCGAAACGTCCACACACACGGTACGACAGCCTCTCATAATGCAGTTGGTGGCGCACCCCATCGGTGTCGTTGGTGTTGGTGTATTGGCAATGTGAAGTCTAACCGTGTTGTTGTTTGTTGGTTTGTTGGTGTGATATAGGGCGCATTCGTTGGGTTTTTTCTTCTTCTTTTTTTTCTTTGTCAGTTGTTGGCGTTGGTTGGTGAGCCATGAGCATGGACTCTCTTGGCTTTGATTTCCCCGCCGGCGACTTTCTCGACATCAGCTCGTGGGCAAACTCCACGCCTCTCGGTTCCTCACCCACGAATGGTGGCTTACCCTTCAGCGTCGGTACGCCCACAGGCGTTCAAAGCTTGGGCGATGAGCCCTTTGCCTCCTTACCAGCGGGCCACGATGATTTCAACTTTATGGACTCGCCCAAGGCACCGCCACCTCCGGCGCCAACGTCTTCTTCCGCGGCAACCTCAGGCTCTGCTGCGCCAACAGCATCGACGACCACGACCACCAGTGGCGGCGGCAGCACAACCAAGACGGAAGCAGCTACCAACGACTTTTCCAATTCGTATTTCGGCGCGGAACTCGATGGTTCTTCTTCGACAGAAAACGACAAGCACAAGTTCAAGTCGGAAGACAACAAATCAACAGCTGCAACAGCTTCTTCTTCTTCCTCCTCCTCTACCGCCACCTCCACCGCAGCAACAGCAACCGCAGCCAGTAATAGTGCGGACCAGAAGATGAAAGATGCCAAAGACGCGTCGTTCACGTTGGGTGGGCCAGGCAGCAGCAGCAGCCAAGGCTTCCAGAGCAAGACCTCTATGGCGTCATCCACCACATCGTCGGCCGTGCCTGCGTCGACAAACGCATCGTCCGCTCGCCCTCATATTGATGGCGCACCGCCTGCACCGTCTCCATCGGGCGCAGGAATGCGAGCGAGTGGCCAAATGAACAACCAGCCACAGCAGCATACGCAGCAGCAGCAGCCACATCCGCAAATGCAGCGGTATCCATCAAACCAGCAAATGATGATGAACCAACCAAATCCAGGTGGCCCACAGCCAGGCAATTTTGCCGGCCAGCAGCCATTTGGCGTGCCCCACGGTGGTGGTGGAGCTCCAACGATGGGCGGCCTTGTTCCAGGCCAACCAGGCGTCATGCAGCCAAACGCAGCGTACATGCAGCCGCAATTTCGGCCGGCCACGTCGTCGTACGATGAAGAAATGATGCGCGTCAAGTCCATGATGATGCAACACCCCGATCTGATCCCTCCGCCAATGGAAGTGCTCCGAATTTCGATGGCTCAATCGTCCATGAACCAGAATATGATGGCGGTGGCCGGTGGTGGCGCCAACTTCATGCGTGGCCCACAAGGCCAGATGATCAACAACCGGGTAGCAGCAGCGCCAGGGTACGCGCCGGTCTATGGCGCACCGCCGAATGGAATGATGATGGGCGGACCGAATCAGCCACAAATGATGGACCCACGGATGCGGCAAATGGCCCAACAACCAGCACAGCAGCCACAACAGCAACAGCAACAGCAACGGCCGATGCCTGGCCAAGTGCGGACGCCCGGTGGTTCTGCTGTTGGCGGTGGTGGCAGTGGTGGCACGCCTGTTGGTGGTGCTGGGTCCGACTCCCAAACGGCGTGGCAATCAGAAAACGACTTGCCGTTGCGGCGAAAAATGATTGGCAAGATTGTGAGTTTACTGCAGCAACGCAAGCCCGACGCACCCGCAGAGTGGATACGACGACTGCCCGATATGGCACGGCGTTTAGAAGATTCGCTGTATCGAACGGCCAAGAACCGAGACGAGTATGGCGATTTCACGTCGTTGAAGACGCGATTGCAGCATCTCGCGGTGACGATGGGCGCGCGCGCGCAACACAAATCCGGTGGTGTAAATCCTCGTGCGCCACAAGGCATGGGCGTCGGTGTGCAGCAACCACAAGCCATGATGGGCGTGCCTGGTCAAGGAGCGATGGGCATGAACCCAGGGGCGATGCAACAGCCTGGCATGGCGCCACAGCCGCATGGCATGGGCAATATGCCGTACGGAAACGTGAACATGCCAGGCCGCATGACGCCGCAACAGCAACAGCAACTGTTGCAACAGCAGCAACTGCAAATGCAACAAATGCAGCAAAACCCACAAATGCGAGCACAATTTACACCGCAGCAAATGCAGCAATATCAAGTGCAAATGCAACAACGGCGGCAGTACCAAATGCAGCAGCAACAAGCGATGCAGCGGCAAAATGCGATGGCAGCTGCGCAAGGCGGTGGGCAGCCCGGACAAGTGCAACAGCCAGGGCAAGTGCAGTTCCAAGGACAAGCGCAACAACAGGCCCAGCAGCAAGCACTGCAACGGCAGAACTCGATGCGTGCTCAGCCAGGCCAGCCGACGCCACAGCAGCAACAACAAATGCAGCAGCAGCAGCATCTGAACCAGCAGCGAGCCCAAAATAACCCAAACTACATGCAACAACAGCAGCAGCAGCCAGGTCAACAACAGCAGCAGCAGCCAGGCCAACAACAAAGCCAAGGACCAAGTTCCCAGCAGCAGCAGCATCAACAGCAACAGAACGCGCAGCTGCAGCGAAGAAACTCGGTCAACAGCATGCGGCAGAGCGCTGACCTGACAGGACTGAACCACGGTCTCGGTGGGTCCGACTCGAACGACTTTTTGAATCTCGACTTGTCCAATTCCTTTATGGGCACGGATGACTTGACTGTCGACAGCGCGCTTGGCGGCGATGTGCTAAAGTCTGCGACGAATGACTCGGTGCAAGTCACGGGCATCAAGCGAACACTTTCGCAGTCCCAGCAGCAAATGGCAGCGGCCGCAAACGCCGCGGCATTCAAGCGAAGTAAAGCTGGTGGTGGTGGCCCACCGAACGCACCGCGTGGGTCCAGCCCTCACTCTCCGTCGCAGTCGTCATCGTCGTCCCAACAGAACACAATGCAGAAATCTGGTGGTGGTGCATCCAAGACGCCGCCCATGAGTGCTGTGAATGCAAAGTAAGTGTAAATCAAAAACAACAAAAAACAACAAAAAAAACATTTGCGCGTCCAGTGGCCAGTGGCTTGAAGAATTGTTGGGTGTGTGGCGGTGCAGACAGACGTGCGCGTGCGTGTGTGTCCGTCGTTCGCTTTGGTGGGAAGTTTTGCCACGGGGGCTTGCTTTCGTCTTTCCTCCCAGTGTGAACGAGCAAGTGTGTGTGTCTCTCTCTCCCTCGCTGTGCACCTCATGAGCCTGGGAAGCTCCCGGGTGAAGGCCGCGGTATCATCAAAGGGAAGACAACCACCAAGTGTGCCTGCACGCGCGCGAGATTTTTCGGGACAGCCATCAGCAGTGGTAGAGTCGGCAAAGTAGTAGGTGGATAGAGACAAGGCGAAGGTGCTCCGGCGAAGCCAGCCGTGGGAGCGAAGATTTGTACGAGTCAGAGAGAAAGAACGAGAGATGGGAGCCTTCGCCCGTCACAGGAGAAGAAGTTGTCGTGTACCGGCCAGTCGACAAACAACGGCAAGACTGGAGGAAAACCGAGAGTACGGACAGAGCAGGAACAAAAAATGTGGTCGTGGAGCGTTTTGTGATAATAGTTAGTAGTAGACCCGCAAATTGGATATGATTTGATACCAACCAATATGTTTCGTCTCATTTATTACTGGGAGTATCTGCTCGCAGCGATGGCAATTGTGTGGAAGTACTAGTACTGGTTCCGACGCTCCGGCTAGTCTCTGCGGCGGCCTCGGCATTGGAAATGTAGCTTTTCAGATACGACGACGGAGACGATAAGGCTGTGGCGGACCCGCGTCTGTGGCTATTCGTGACCACACTTCCTTCCCGTGCCAGACTTCCACTGTGGCCTGAGACGTCTCGCCGCGTGGACTCGAGCGCCTGTAGTACGGACGTGCCGAGCCGTCTCGCAGTTGGATCGTCTGCCATGTGGGCGTTCAGCAGCATGCGGCGGCGGTACGCCGTGATCAGCACAGGGAACGGGATCGCCAGGTCGCCCAGCTTGCCTGACTGGAGATCGTCAAAAAGCTTGACCACTGGATTTGACGAGCCTGTGCCGCCTGTGCCTGGTGGCTGGCTCGGCGGTGGTCGGCCCACACTGGTGGACGTTCTTCTCAATGTGGCCGGCTGTCCTCGCTGGATGGCTCCGACTCCTCCTGGACGACGCACTGAGACGACAACGCCACTGCCGGTGCCACGGTCTCCACTAGTACTAGTGTTGGTATCCATGGCCTGGCTGGAAAGCTCTCCTTGAACTCGGAGCTTGGCCTTGTGCAGCGGCTGTCGGTGCCTGTCTCGCTTGGGTTTTTCAGGCGTCATCATGGACAAGAACTCGGCAAATGTGACTTCTCCTGAGCCATCCTTGTCCACTTGGTCGATGAGTTTTTGCACTTCTTCACGGCTTCGTGCGAGTCCAACTGAGACCAGCGGGTCCTCTAATTCATCCAGACCGACTTCGCCCGAGCCATCGGCATCCAGCGACTCAAACCAGCGGCGCAAGAGCGCCAGTTTCTCTCGGTACTCCTTCAAATGGGAGTTCTTGCCGTGTTTGTCGAGCCATCGGTGCTGGAACCACTTGAGCTCGTCCAGATTGGTCTTCTTACCGGACGAGACGCCTACTTGTGGATCTGTGGCGTCTCCTTCTCCTTCTCCTGCTCTGGGTCTGGATGGGCTACACGGCGCCGTGGTGGCTCGTGGAGAGCGTGGCCCAGTGGCAGCAGCTTCCGAGGAAAGAAGCGGAGGAGAGGACAGCGCGTCATAGCGGAGGAGAGACCGAAAGCGACTTGGGATCTATAACAAAAAGGTATCCAGTGTGTGAGACTGGGTCAATACCACAGAGAGAAAGAGTGGGGGTCGTTACTTGTCGTGAGACCATGTGGCGTTGCTGTTGTTGTTGCTGTTGCTCGTCACTTGTGGCGCGAGGGCTTCGCCATCCGTGGCGATGGAGCGTTGGGTCGGTGACACTGGCAAAGGACGACGGAGAGACGGCACAAAACGCACCAGCACCACGAGGCGATTGCATTGATACCAGTCCACCAACTCTGCACGGATGATAATCGAACACCGGCACCTGAACCACTGGCTGACCCCAACACTTTCACAAGCTACAAGCTACTGGAAAGAGAAATTGATCAATTCAAAATCCAAAAAGGTTATTTTCAGATTGGCCACAAACTACCGGTCACTGAAAACGAATCCATGGAAGTGGGGGGACATCGTATCCGATCCTAACAGTGTGCTCAAAATCTCAGCCGTGGCCGTTGCAGTGGATTGGTAGCGATCTCCTGTTTGGTATTCATCCACTACGTTCCGTCTATGGCTTTAGTGGATACTTCTCACACAGACAAGCTTAGGCTGTTGCCGCGTCCTTGCCGCTTTCTGTCTTTTGGTGCTTGGTGTTCGTCAAGTGGCGCTTGTGCTGCTTGTGCAAGTCGTACCCAGAGACCGTACTGATCCGCTTCCGCTCCAACGGCGCCTTGATCAATTTCTTGCGTCGCTCAGCACTACAAAAAACAAATCATTCCACCAAGTCAGTCCACAGCTCCCCCATCCTCCTCCATCCAGCAACTCCCACATACCTGGCTTTCTTGAGCTTGAGCATCCAGTCGGGCACCTCACACCCAGACAGCTTCATCACATTGGCGATCGACCGCAAGTACAACATATCATCTTCTGTGAAAAACGTCACCGCATGGCCCTCACGCCCACCACGGCCCGTACGGCCAATACGGTGGATATAACTCACGGCATCTTGAGGGAAATCGTAGTTGATCACCATATTGACCGCCTTAAAGTCAATGCCGCGTGACATCAAGTCGGTACAAATCAGGACCCACACGGAACCTGTCCGGAACTGGCGCATGGTCTCATCACGTTGCTCTTTTGTACGATCCGCATGGACGGTGCCAACGTTCACGCCATCGTACAAAAGCTCTTGGTACAATTCATTGGCACGTTCTTTATTTTGCACAAATAAAAGCGCAGGAATTTTCACGCCATCTTGGATCAGTTGCTTCATCGCGACCAATTTACCTTCTTCTTTTCCCACAAAGACCAATTTTTGAGAAATCGTTTTGGCACCGGCATTTTTGGTACCAATTACAATTTTGACAGGCTCACGAAGCACGGACTGAGCCATTTCTTCCACCCCCTGGAGCATCGTCGCACTGAACATGGCCCGTTGCACGCGTGGGTGGCAACAGGCAGCGAGCACTTCATCGATTTGTTCGACAAAGCCCATATCAAACAAACGATCGGCTTCATCCAGACAAACCATCTCACACATGGACAAATCCAGTTTCGCTTCTTGGATCAAATGCACTAGCCGCAACGGCGTGGCCACGATGATATCATGGTTCACGGTACACTTGTTCTTGATCTGGGCTTGCATCGTCGAGGCCGTGGCTTTCGATAAAAGCACAATATGGAACTTGCGTCCAGCAGACAACCGCAAAAACTCTTGGTGGATCTGGACCGCCAGTTCGCGGGTCGGAGATAACACGACTGCACGGATGCCTTCTTGCTTTGGCGAGCCCAAGTTCAACAGCATGGGGATCGCAAACGCGGCCGTTTTACCCGAACCGGTTGGTGCGGTCGCGAGTACATCACGGCCAAGTAATAAGCTTGGAATGGCCTGCATTTGGATGGCCGTGGGCTCTTTGTATTCCGAAAGTTCAATGTTTTTGAGCAAAACAGTGCGCAATTTCTCTTGTTGTGCGTTGAGTTTCATCGCGTCAAAAGTGGCGATCGGAGACGATGCAGTGGATGGGTTGTCCACGCGGATATTCATTTGCTTGCGGAACAATCGCACTTCTTCCCTGCAAGAAACATAAAATAAAATAAATATTAGTACAAAAAAAATCGGAAGAAGAAAAAAATAATACAAAGAAAAACGTACTTCTCCCGTTCCAGCTTGGCATCCATCAGTTTGTTGGTCTTGGACTTGTTGGTTTTCTTCTTCTTTTTGCCTTTCACGGCATTCGCGTCGTCACTATCGTCGTCGTCACTATCGTGGGAGGTTTTCTTGAAGAGCTCCACTTGCTGGTCCTCGGCGTCATCATCGTCATCGTCGTCACTGTCTTCTGACTCGTCCTCCACAGGCTGCGCTGCTTGAGCTTCTTCTTCTTCTTCATCTTTTTCCGTGGCTTCGCTGCCCATAGACTCGGATCGGTTCTTGCGTTTGCGGTTTTTCTTCTTGGACGCCTTTGCATTGTTGAGGTCTGTTTTTTCTTTGTCTGATTTCGGTGCGAGCAGCATGGACGCCTGGTGACGCTCTTCTTCCACGAGCCGCTCCTCTTCCAAAGCGCCTTCGCTTAGCTTGCGCTTGCGGCGTGGCATGCTGCCACCTGCTTTCTTCTTGGTCTTTGTCGCTCCTTTGTCTGGTTGTTGTTCTTGGCCACCAGCCCAGGTTGGCACCATATCCACGCTGATCTTGCGCTCCCGCTTGGCTGCCTTTGGCTCGCTTTTCTTGGCATCAAAGCCGAAGAAGTCCAGTTCACTGGCATGCTGTTTGCTTTTTGCAGCAGCATTCTCATCTAATACAGGGCACGTCAACCAAAAATCGTCAGTTGAGGAGGCCACCCAAAACGACTCATATCTCATGACAAACAGCGTCTATATGAACGTACCAGTTCTTTTCTTGAAGTGCTGCTTGGCTGTGTGGATCTTCTTGGCATCGAATTGCACGCCACGCGAAAGCGCGCCGAAGAAACCATGCGCGCCCGCCGACATATTGAACTGCCTTTCAATGACTTTGGCACACTTGTGTGTTTTTCTTATTTTGCCCAGACCACCACCAAAAGATAACGCATTTCAGTACGTGTGTTCCTCAGACTCAGTGAATCAGATCTGGTCCCAACAATACAAAAAAAACTGGTTAGATGTCAGGCAGCTAGCCCAACAGAGCTTAAACCATCCAGTGGTTTTGGATACGCAATACGCGCAATCCCGTCCTTGTCGAGGGAGATGCTAACCGTCTCTCGGCTCAACGAACACAAGCTCTCGAAGGTAGAATCAACGGATCCTATTGTTTTCACTTGGGGTCGCTTCGAGAACCACCAAAAGAGCCAACATACAAAAATCAAGTCAACCGTGCTTTTGGGGGCCAAGTACCTCTATAAGTAAATCGTTCTCATATATGATCCATCATTTGATACATTGTATCATGTATGCAGAGGTTCATTTCATTCTTGGGTGGCTTCAAATGTATCCATGTCGACACTCATGATCAATGCAAAATCATGGGCAGATGCACCGAGTTTGAGCAGCTTCTTGCCCACACGACGCGCATACTTGTCGCCATGCTGTGGATACAGACACATAGACAAAGAGATGCATAGTTTACACAAGCCAAAAATATCAGTACATGAAGTCAGAAGACGCCCAAGCGCTTGCCGTAGACGTACAGCTACGAGAAGTTGGAGGACCGAGATCGCGCCATTGCGGATCGCGCTTGGCTGTGCGACTGCCTCCTGGCTGACCGCGAGGTCCGCGATGACATCCATCAAGTGGAGCGTCTGCACGACTTGATGCGCGCCGCTCTCATTCTGCCTGACAAGATCTTGCAGCGCTGCCAACACATCCAGCTTGGCATCGTCATCACCGTCGCTGTTGCGGAGGTAGCGCAGCAGCGCTGGGATGCACTTCACGCCAAGAACTTCAACCAGTAGCTCTTTGTGGGGAAGTAATTTATCCAGAAACGCTGCGATCCCCTTGGGTGCTTCACAAGCCGAGTTGACCGCGATGATCGCATTCTGTTTGATCGCGTCGTTTTCATGGTGGAGACATTTCACGAGCGGCTCGACGCCAAACTCGACCACGCGCAATTTCGCATCTTCCACTGTGGAAAGCGCCATGACCGCACCAACGAGACACCGCAGTAGCTCAATTTGCTGCTTCATATCGCATTTTTGAAAAGTATTCGGTGGAGAATAAGTGAGAATTCGCGAGAGCAACTTGAGACAAATCTCGACGCCTCCTTGGTGGATCGCGATGCGCTTGCCTTGGTCATGGGTCGCCGCGTTGAGTACGATCAATGTGGCGTTGTGGATGGTTTGTACATCGTACAATGCGCACTTTTTGAGCACGCCAAGCACTGGGGAAGTGATCGCGCAGTCGGCACAGACGTGGGCGCCTTCAAAGACCCGTGTGAGGTTGGCCAGCACGGCCATCACATGGCCGACGACTCGCTCGGAGATGCACTTGAGAGGTTGCGAGTTGACCATGCTGGTGATTTTCTCCATGATCTCCAGCCGCGACGAGAGCAGCAAGACGCCGTCGTCAGAGAGCGTCACGTTCTGGAAGATACAGCAGCCAGCGAGCACTGCTTGTTCTTCATCGTCACTCAGCAAGGCCGTGGCGCCACGCAGCATGGCCTCGGTGCTGAGCATGTCCGTGCCACTGCCTTGGTCCTATTCAAAAGGCAGTGCATTGTCATTATTGTGCCTGGCAATACTACAATGGATAAGTACGTACGTTGTTGTACAGGACAAGCGACGCGATGGCGCGTGCGGCGTTCACACGCACGGCCAGGCACGGCGACTCGGTGAGGTCCACACAGGCAAACATGAGCTCGCGGTCGACCGCTTGGAACTTGGTCTCTTGGTTGCTCAGCAACTCACAGAGCTCGCTCAGTGCGCGCGCGCGGTCTTCATCAGGGAGATCGTCCAGCACGAGAAGCTCGGCGTACTTTGGGATCACGCGATTGCCAAACGCTCGATGAACCTGAACACTCAAAGCAAGGCAAGTCAGACTCAAGGAGAGACAGAGAATGAGAATGCGAAGAGCGGACCTCTTTGGCATCGTAGGATTCAGTAAAGCCTTGGTCCAAGTACGGGTGGCGGTCAGCCAAGTGGTCACTGTGTGCAAGCACAACCAAGGGGTGTCAGCATCATCCCTTAATATGGAGGGGGAAAGGAAGGCGGAAGCATACCTGACGCGATGCATGATGCCACCGAGTTAGCGGCAGAGGCAATACGGAAAATGGTTGCTCGTTCATGCAAGCCAACACTTAAATGGAGCGCCGTATAAATAGCAAAGACAACAAAACACTCCAAAGCAATTTGGAAAAGAATTGATTTTATATTTCCTGTTTATCCTTTTTACCAAGAAATTTCTACTACTTCATCTACACATTGCTATTACCCAGGGCCAACGATAGCAAGAAGAAACGGGCCGACGTCTCCGTGACGAAGGGGTCGCTTGAGATCGAGAGAGAGACAGACAAAAAAAGAGGATCTCTCAGGCAGAGTCTTTGCTCCGTTTGTAAACGTCTGTCAGTCACGGACCGCACGTCGCACAGGCAGCCAGCGCCCCCTTTCCGCATAAAATGCTACCGCTCCCAACATTTCTGCGGGGCGCGGGAACATGGAAAAAGGAACACTTTCCACCGCACGCGCGCGGGTTTGTATCAGTCCGCCCGACGCATTGTATCCTCATTGAGATCCTCCTCTCCGTCCTCTGTCTTTCTTCCCCTCGTTCTTGTTTGTTCTGTCGTCGCCCACCCCTTTGTCTTGGATCCGCCGGCCCTGCGAAAAGAACAACACAAGTCGGGTTCTGGAGGGGAGGGAGGTTAGTTTGTGATTCATTTAGCGAGAGGCTATACCATGTCCATGTCCATGCAGCATCCACACACACATACATACAGATACACACATAGCATCTAGGCATCCATACCACATCACACACACACCACTCCCACATACTAACTCTAACTATCAAAATATCCAGTGCATTTTTCGAAAATGGGCAAAGAAGAGTTACTTCTTGTCCTTTTTCGGGGCACGGTAAGATCCAACGACCACGGCATGGTCACGTTCGTACGGTTCCAAGGTGAGTTGCTCGGCTGGTTTGAATTGTTCTTGCTGCAACTTTTTCACTTCACGGGCAAAAACGGCCTCAGCAGGTGCAGTAGAATCGATACAACTCGCCTTGATGGAAATGACAAAGTGACCGCCGTTTTTCAAGAAATAACTAGCGTTTAATGCAACAATCCGTGCTTGGTCAGGCTGTGCGACATCGGCAAAGACCGTGTCGACCATAGGCACAAGCATGCGGTACTTGAGCGGATGGCGCGCGTCTTCAATGATCGGAATAATGTTGGTGCGCGACTTGGCCACGTTGATGAGATCGCGTCCGGAGCGATGGGAAAATTCCACCGCGTACACAGCGCCACTTGGACCGACGATATCCGAGACGTGGGAGACGGTCGTGCCCGAGGCACCTCCCAAATAGAGCACCTTGGCGCCGGGTGTGATGTAAATGTTGTCGACACCGCCGAGGATCGCGGCGGCGATCTTGGAGCGGAACGGGTTCCAGACGCGGTATTCCACTTTCTCGGTGCCTTCTCCTGACGCAGATGGCACGTCCACCGAGATGCGCTTCTCGCCGTACACGCTCTTGCCTGGCGTCGAGTTGAGCGTCACGAGTGCGTCTTCCTTGCCACGTGCGATGAACACACCGGCGTGGCGATGAGGCTCTACGATGACCTTGGCACCGCCGGCCATACCGCCGCGGCCACCAGGAGCACCACGGCCTCCGCCACGGCCACCGCGACCACCACGGCCACCGCCACGTGCGTCACCGCGGCCTCCTCCACGGCCACCTCCACCGCGGCCGCCAAAGCTGGACGCGCCACCACGGCCTCCGCCACGGCCACCTCCGCCGCGTCCACCAAAGCTGCCACCGCGGCCACCGCCACGTCCTCCAAAGCCACCACGTCCAGACATCTTGTTTGAGTTGTTTGCTTGAGGGCGTTTGCTTGTTTGCTTGGGCAAGAATGATCGGATTAGCTGCTCGGTTCGTTTGGTGATCCCAACAAAAGGAATGGTGTGGTTGTCCACCAACCAATTTCGCCCAATCACCTGCTCACACCGATGCTGCATTCTCAAAATCAGGTGATACTTTGCTGTCAATTCCAAAACCAGGTTGTATTTAGTTGAAGCGGTCACAAGAAACAAAAAAGAAAGCTGTTCAAGAGTTCTTGACCTCCCCCGTGGTCACGCCAATACTACTACTGGTACTAGTATTACTACTAGCGTTTGCAGCCAAAGGATCTCGATCTCGAACAACAATGAGCCCCCACTCCCAGTCCGTATCCCATGGCCATTGGGACCACAGCCACACTTTCTTGGATTCGTCCAGCTC
>JAADWJ010000591.1:0-15159 GCA_023336165.1 Pythium monospermum | reverse complement strand
TCTTAGTCGAGTGGGCCATGGAAATTTCCAGTGCCGAGTTTGTGGTGTAACAATCTTTTGTGACCGAGACTTTTTGGTTGATCAGCGTACGCACAAGTGCGACATCGCCATGGGTAGCTGCCCATCGCAGTGCTGAAAAATGCGACCGATCGATATTTTCCATTTGCGCGCCTCGCTGGATCAAAAACGCCACAGCACGAGGCTTTTGCTTTCGACAGGCAGCGATCAAAGCCGTCTCGCGGATCTACAGAGTCCCAAAAAAAAAAGCTGGTGTGGTGAGACAAACGGATTGGAAGAATGCCAAGCGTGGGCGCCGCTGGCTCCGATCGTAATTAACACAACGTACCGTGGACATGGTGTTGATATTGGCGTGGTAGTTGAGCAGCAACCGGAGTAAAACGACGCTCCCACGCTAACACACACACGCACGCATACACAGAAAACATATCAATATGGATCGTGGTCAGGACCCTCGGCACAAGACAGAATATCATGCTGTGGTTTACGCAACCAACGCACCATCGCTGCATATACAATCGGCGGGACGCCCTAGATACTCAGAACAACAAAGCAACGAAATGGATGGGTGGGTGGGTGAGCAGATTCTTTTTGACTGTGTGCAGTGCAACAACGTGAACCGGACCCGGTTATCGCGGCCGTTGATATCGTAACAAGTCGAATCCACAAGACTGGAACAAATGAGAACAATAGTCAATACCCCCGTCATGCCCCCTCCAAATACAGTTGAAAAGCAAACGCACAAACGCACCAGATTGCCCACAACTCGGAGATCGAGACCGTTGTCTGATACTGGTACTTTTGCATCTGCATCGCCAAGAGATTCAACGCATCGTCGCCTTCCTCTTCTTCTTGGTCATCGTCACTCTCCATGGCGTCTCCTTGTGCTCTCTGTGTTTCTGGACTTGAACATCCAAATCTTGAACACCTCGCAAAAAGCAAAAAAAAAAAAAAATATCCCGACACTAAAAATAAAAAAAAAATGCCGCGCTGGATGCAAACTTTGTTTTTTGTCCCCATTGATTACCTCACTCTCGACACGTTATTGCTTTTTTCTTTGCTTGCGAATTCTGAGACGGTAAGTTGTCGACCAAATTATGCTGCCTTCTCTGTCTTGACGGAAACCCCATCGTCTGTCTTCACTGGCTCGCTCTTGACACGGTGGCTCACGGCCGAGTCCTTGTCTCCGTCCACACGCTTGCTCGTCTTTTCCAACGAACTCTCGTTGTTGTCCGCCAGTGCACTTGCTTCACCACTCGTCTTCCCTGAGTCCTCCACACTGGCTGCGACTGGGACTGCTGCTGGCGGCACATCTTTAATGCCAAGGATGCCCTTCACCACGGCACCAGTGCCATTCACCGCCAAGTGCATGTGGACCACGTTGGTCTTCATCGCCATCCGCAGCGTTCGCCAACAAACCATCTTGTCCTTGTCCGGCCAGTAGGTCTCTTCAATGCCATTCTCTGGATCCCACGCCTCGGCAAACCGGTCCGTGTACTTTTCCATCGACACGGCGGTCTCGCGGTCTTTGCCACGGATACGTTCCAAGATCGCCGACGGCTTGGAGCTTTCGGTCAAAATTTGTTCCATCAACGACTCACCTCCTCCGTCTTGTGGACGGCTTTTCTTGGCCAGCGGCGGACGTGCTGATAGCCCAGCCGTGTCACCAAGTCGTCTCTTCTTTGGCATCGCGTCCGCACCAGCAGCAGTGACGGCCGCCGGTGGTGGAAAACGCTCATACGGCGGACATTTCTCTTGCTTCCACTTGATCCAGTTGCGCTCGCGTTCCAACACCGTCGTGAGCATCTCGCTGAAGCCTTTGCCATCTGACGGCGTCTCTCGCAACAGCTTCATCACGCGGTCCGAAAACTCCTGAAGCTTGGACTTGGGTGTCTTGCATCCATCGGGTTGCTTGGACTTGGTCAAATGGGAAAACAGAATCAAAAACTGCGTCAACATGCACTCGCGCAAGATCGGATCGCGCAACTGGAGCCGGAAAAGGCGGCTGTTGGTCAAATATTTTGGCTGGAAAAAATGGTCTTGAGCTGCGCTGCTGGATCCGCTTGTCTCCCCATCCACAGCGCCGTCGCTCGCTGGGTTGCCCAGCAAATCACGGGTGCGCTCGAGGTCGTCCGGCGAGAACGCGTTGCCTTCAAACGCCGAGAGCACCGTGTTCAGTTCGTCCATCTGAGTAAGTAAAATACATAAAGCCACCGTCAGCAACGAGCCCCTATCAACGATGATGCTGTTCCAGTGTGCCGCAAAACGTACAAAAGTTTCCCAGTCTTCTGCGCTTTTTGTCGCCAACTGGTGGTCGCTGCAGAAGCGCTGCAAGTGCCAAAACGTGCGATACAAATTGTAGTCAATCGGAGCGCCATCCGACGGCTCGGAAGACTCGCCCAGCTACCGAATTATAAAATAAAAACAATCCAAGTCAGAAAGGGTTTAGCATGAGGTTTTCCAAGCGCATTTCCAAAGAAGCCGCACCTCCACAACCGCTAACGACGGAGCAGGCGTGGCCGTCGTCTTGGAGGTTTCCGCCACATCGGCGGCTTCAAACTCGTCTTCATCTTCAAATGCGGTCGCGTTGGAAACGTTTGGCTATGGGGTATTAGTACGTAGAACAGAGCAAGACAATGAATAAACTTGTTCCATCAGAAATCAGAACGTCCACACATAACTGTACCTTTCCCAGTAAGTTGACCGCCGAGCGCTCCGACAAGGCGAATGTGAACGACAAAAACACCAAGATGCGCCCACAAAACACGCTATTGTGAGTCTTGGACACGCGCCGCAAGAGCGCATTGCACATCCGTAGCAAGCACAGCGAGGCCTTGTTGGAGCGGCCCGATTCGGGCATGAAATCCCGCGTCGACAATTTCTGCTTGCGCTGCTCAAGTAGCTCCCACACTTTCTCACACGTGCTGATGGTCTGCGTGTCCATGAGGTCGGCTAACAGCTGGTACGCGGCGCTGTTGAGCAAGTATTTCTTGCCAATGCCGCCAATACAGAGATCCAAAAGTTGCGGCACGCCGACACTTGTTGGCGTCGCGCCTGGCTCTTGAAGTAACCGCCACGAGAGCTGCTCGGCGATTTTCTGGACCGCCATATCTAGCACCGTTTGCGTCATCTCCACGGCTCGGTTGCTGCCGCCTGGCTGGGTCTGTTCCATCGCTGTGAGCGTCGTCTTGTACAATTTGCCAAGCGACTCGACGGCGTCATTTGCACGGTAGAACTCGCTCAGAGCCGACTGCCGCGGGGTGTACAGCGAAAGCCAGTGTTAGTACGTGGTAGCTATAGTGTTTCCCATCGTATTGGGCGTCACGGGCCCCCTAAACAGGCCAACGTACCTCGGCATGTCGCGCCAGTGCCAGCGCCATGGTGTTTCCCAGTTTTGCCGTCCCACAGAAGCTTTCCTTGTGGTAAATTCGTACTTAATCCGAGTCATACACGTGGACCACATCAATTTAGTAATGTGGGTCACACCATTTATTTTTTCCGCAATGCCAATCAAAACGACCCAAAATGGCGATGGCGGCGACCGACGCGTGCGCGGAATTCACAGCGCTGGCTGCGCTGATCCAGGCCCACGAACAGTTTGTGCATGACCAACCAAACAGAGATGCCGGCGCTACCTTAGGATTGCGCGTGCGCGTGCATGGCCAGTTCTTACGCAAACGCAAGCTCTCGTAAGTCCAAAAAATCGCCGCGCCTGTGCTGCTCCGTTACCGTTACCATCGCTAACGCTGACATCCATGACGTTTGCCTTGTATCCATGCAGCAAAGGCTTGATCTTTGGTGATATAGCTCTAGATGAGAATGGTAGGTACCCACACAATGGCGCTGGTCGTTGTATCTGCGCCATGTCGCTTTGTATGACTGGCTAATGATGTTCTTATCCTGTTATAATAGAGCTCCTGGAACTCATGATTCGAGCCCAAGGCGGTCTGCTCACATTCGACCAGGTGCGCCAAATCAACTGGGATGTGCATCTTGGCGATCTTGTCACGATTGTCGGCCATTTTGACAGCAAAGGAGAAAACCGATGGATTCTCCACGTCGCCGAGATCACGGTGAACGAATCCTGGCGAGCCAACAACCCAGGCAAGTTCTTTGACCACATCCAGTACGGCAACATCACCGTGTACGAGAATGGCTTGTACACAAACCCGCCATTTGAAGACGCCGATACGTCTTCGCCTCCTCCTCCTCCTCATGCTGCTGCCACTGCTGCTGTCGCTGCTTCTGCCCCACGCGGGTCCGTCTCGCTGGCCCCCAACTCGCAGGCGGACGCGTCTCAAAAATACACAAACATTGTGCAAATCAACGGCTTCAATGCCTGCAAGTTTTATTTTGCAGGCGGCGCGGAAGGAGCCATGTGCCTGCGTGGCGACCAGTGCCATTTCTGGCACGGCAACCCAGAAGACTACGACGCGAACCGGAAAATATGGCTCAGCAAGCGCAAGAAGCAGCGCCGCACAGCGAGCCATCTCGATGGCGACCACCACGACCCATGTGAAAAATTACTTAAAGATAACCGCGCGCGGATCTTTTGTGACTGGCTGGTGTACCACTTGGGCGAAGAGCAACTCAAGCTCGGCACAGGGGTCATCGATGTCGCCGGTGGCAAAGGCGAGATCCCAATCCAGCTGTGGAATCTCCGTGGCATCCGCACGACGTTAGTCGAGCCACGGCCCATGAAATTGTCCAAGAAAAACCACAAGATCGTGCAAGCCAACACCCATGGGAGAGGCAAATGTGAACAAATCCAGTGTTTCCTCAACGACGAGTCGTGGCAGCAACATGCTGCGCTTTTCGCAGACTGTACACTACTTACGGGCATGCACCCGGATGAAGCGACCGAGATCATCGTGGATATCGCACTCAAACACAACAAACCCTTTGCGATCGTGCCGTGTTGTGTCATGAGCCGTGTGTTCCCGACGCGCAAGTGCAGGGACGGGCAACCCGTGGACAGCTACGATGTGTTTGTCAAGTACTTGATGGAAAAAGACCCCCGCATCCAAAACGAGTTTTTGTCCTTTGAAGGCAAAAACCAAGTCTTGTACTTGTTCAAGTATTAGTATTAATTCGACAAATAAAACCAAAAAGAACACTTTGTTTAGGCAGTTTGCTGCTTGAGGATATCGGCACGTGCTTCCCGGGAAAGCGGGAGGATACGGAACACACTGTCGATGGGGCGGTCGCAGACCATGCAGCTGTGGTTGGCGGCATGCTGCCGCTTGGCGCAACGGAAGCAGCAGTAGAAATGCAAATAGTGGCCATGCACGATGGCGCCGTCCCGTTGGTTTTGCTTACACACCAGGCAAAGCAAATCTTCGGCGTCGATCTCGCTCACTGGTTTCATCGCGGTCGTCATGTTTGTACTGGTGGTGGTGGAGGTGGTCGGCGCATCGTTCTTGACGCGTGCGGCATCCGTTTGTGGGCTCATGCGAGTCGTCGTGGTCGTGGTCGACAGACCACCAGTGAGCGACCCAACGATGGAGCTCTGACGCATCCTCATCTTTTGGCGCGGAGTCGTTTGCCTCGAAGGCTCGGCGGCGTCCTCGTCCTCTTCATCATCATCGTCCACCACAACTTCTTCTCGCTCGTCGGTGGTGGAATTGTCCGAGCGGTCCGACTGCCGTTTCGGTTTTTCTTCCACCTCCTCTTCTTCTTCTTCTTCTTCGTCAACCTCTCCGTCGGATGCGGTGGTTTCCTCCCCGCTCTCACCGACAAACGAATCCATGGTTCCTCGTCGAGGGGCAGCAGAAGAAAAATCGTCTTTTTTGGACTTGCCTTTGCGAGGGTTGGCGGGCAAGAAATCGCTGTGGATTTGCTTGGAGGTCACTTTTTTCCACACATTCGGCATGTATCCAACAGATTGCGTCGATTCGGTCGAGAACTTGTCGACCAAATTGATCAACCGCTTGTAGCGGCCAAACTCCGACTTGTGGAACGCGATCCGCTGCGACTCGGCGATGCGGCCGTGGCCATCGCTACACACTTTCCGCTTGGCGTCGACGATCGCGACCCAAAAATGCTTGGCGTGGAGCAACTGCCAGTACCCTAGTGTGCGCTGTTCATCAAAAACAAAAAAAAAGTCCATCGTCACACAACCATAACGACACCAGACTACGAGACTGTCAGAGAAAACGTACCGCGTGGCAGACCGTGCCAAGCTCAAAGCTGCCCGTGATCGGGTCCATCTCGCCGACCGCTCGCTTGAGCTTATTCATCCAGTTTTCCTTGTACAGCACCGTGGCGTCACAGGCAAACCCGCCAAACTGGACAAGCTGCGTGGCGTAATGGTTTGCACGGCGGCACGCCTGGCAGTCGGTCGTCGCCGCACAACGCATCGAGTGGAATCGGGTCGCACAGTGCAAGTTCTCCATGATCGCGTCGTTCCACACGACACTGCTGCGCAGCGCATCTCGTCGCGAGCAAATCGCGCGTTCAATCTATCCAAAGCACAGCAGCAGCACATCCAGTGTCAGTCTATATCCGCCACCAAAAGAAAGAAAGAAAAGTCGGTATCCACCCGTACATGGTGGGTTGCCTGTTTGAAGAGCTGGTACTCTAAGCGTCTTGGGGACTTGCGCATTTTGGTATCCAACTCGTCATCCAAGATGGACTCCTCCAAGTACCGCAAGTAAATGGAAAACCATTCACTGGGCTCACGCGATTGCATGGCGGCTCGGATATTTTCTTGGTTGGTTTCGGTGTCTTCTTCGTCCATCTCATCGCCACTGGACAGCGCTTGGTCCATCACACCTTCTTCGTCGTCGTCCATGTACTCGACTTCGTTGTCATCGGCGATGAAGTCATCCAAGTCATCATCGCCGTCGGCGTACGTACGCCGTGTCGTCGTCTTTGTCGGCGGCGGTCGCTGTCTTTTCTTGGGCGGCGGCGCCACCACTTCTTCGACGTCGTCATCATCATCCGATGCATCGTCATCGTCCACAATAAACTCGTCACTGTCATCGTCAGCATCGTTGGGGAACCGCTGATGTTGGTTTTGGCTACGGCGTGCTCTCGCTGCTGCTGCTGCAGCTGCTCCTGCGGCCGTTTGGTCCAGACAATTGTCCAGCGATAAAAACTCGAGTTTGCGTGCACTTGGACCAAGCTTTTCTTTTTCTTCGCGCTTGCGCTCAATGCGGGAGCTTCGCCGTGACGACGAAGAAGTAGACGCAGACGTAGCTGCTTTCTTGCCGCTGCCATGAGGTGTCGTCGTCACTGCGAGAGGCGTGGTCCCACGTGATGACGAAGGCAAAAAAGAAGACGACAGACGACGCACAGGCTCCACCTCCAATCTGTTTGTCGCCGCGCGTTTCGCAGTGGGACTTGCACGCGGCCGTCGCACATCCTCAATCTCGTCGTCCTCTTCCTCTTGTTTCGTTTCTCCGTCGCGGCATTCTTTGGTACGAGTGAGAGTAGTATCTTGTTCTTCGTCGCTATCCAAGATCGTCAATCGTCGGCTTTTCTTTTTACCGTCGGCGCTAGACGGCGCAGCGATGATCTCCACGTCGCCATCATCATCATCATCATCATCACCATTGTCTTGCTGTACACTCGTGGTGCTTGCAGCGCGCTTTTGTTGCTGTGGGCGTTGCGGTGGATTCGTATTGTTGGTGGAGGAAGGTGGTTGTTCTTCTTCCAGTTCGTCTTCATCATCGGCGTCCATCGACTGGCGCCGACGCTTGCGCGATCGCGGCGTGATCACCAGCACCTCTTCTTCTTCGTCGTCGTTGCTTGACGTGTCGCCATCGATCACCACTTCTTCATAAGGAGGTGGTGGAGGCGCCATGCTTATTATGGGTCGTTAGGTGTTCCCTTTCAATTTGTTTCGTCCCGCGCTGTTTTGTTTTGGTTTGGGTCGAACAACTGTTTGGCGCCAACAAATCCCGTATTTCCCCCAAATTGTCCCTTGTTTGATGGGACAGGACATGATTGGTACAGTGTACCATTCCAGTTGGTGCCAGTGAAGTGGTTTTTCAAGAATTGTGGTGTTTGGATAACAGATGGCTGCACGTCCTCACCCAGGACTTGAGACGATCTTGAGAGGCTGCTTTGCTTCCTCGCGACGCAAATGCCCGTCAATGGCAGATGCGTCTCGATTAACGACAGTACGTGCTGCAAATGTAGCGAGCAGTGCTTGTACTCGTCCTCATCGGGCCTACACCGACCCGCCTGGGCGAAGCAGCTTGAGCGACCAACAAAGGCTCCTCATCTTCTTCCATTCGAGAAACTTCCACCAAAGCAACAAGTGTGCAGCAAGACCCACACCAAGAAATCAAACAACCTGCCATGAAGCCAGTTGTGCTCCGCAGCTCGGCGCTGTTGGCGCTATGGGTTGCGATTACCATGCAGGAGCCCGTTTTAGCAGCCGCCAACGTGGACTGTGTCGTGAGCGCATGGGGCGCCTACTCCAACTGTGACGAATCCAACATGAAGCAAACGCGAACGCGAACCGTCACAGTGGCAACGAAAGGCAAGGGCAAGGCCTGCCCCGTTCTCGCTGAGTCGATCAAGTGCAAACCCATCAGCTGTGTCGTCAGCTCCTGGGGCAACTATGGCTCGTGTGATGCCAAGGGCATGAAGGCACGTACCCGCACAGTCACGACAGCTCCAAAGTACGGAGGTGCTGCGTGTCCGTCGCTATCGGAAAGCGTCAAGTGCAAGCCAGTCGATTGTGTCGTGTCCAAGTGGAGCGCGTGGAGCGAGTGCGATCTGGAGGATGGCAAAAAGACATCCACGCGCACGGTACTCGTCAAGGCCGCGGATGGCGGCAAGGAGTGTCCGCCATTGGTGCAGGTGGACTATTGTGCCAAGATCAATTGCGCTGTTGGCTCGTGGGACTCGTGGACGAGTTGTGACCTTGAAACGGGCCGCAAGACGCGTGCTCGTGAAGTGAAAACTGAAAGCAAATACGGCGGCACCACGTGTCCGGATCTGGAAGAAGAGGACTACTGCGAGAAGATCCATTGCAACATGACCGAGTGGTCGGATTGGTCTGCATGCGACTTTGGCTTGGGCAAGAAGGCTCGCACGCGCTCGATTATCACACCGATGAAGTACGGTGGCACGCCGTGCGGTGACGTCGTCGAGACCCCGATATGCGATCCGATTGAATGCCAGGTTGGCAACTGGACCGACTGGACGGCATGTGATCTGGATGACGGCTCGACCCGCCGCACCCGCGAGATCCTTGTCGAGCCTCAATTCGGAGCCGATGAGTGTCCGCCACTGGAAGACGCGCACCAGTGCAAGACTCAGAACTGCGAGATGCATGCGTTTGGCCCGTGGTCGGCGTGTGACATCAAGACAGCCAAGAAGAGCCGCAGCCGCACGGTCAAAGTCCACCGTTTGTACGGCGGCAGTGCCTGCCCAAACGCGACGGAAAGCGAGTCGTGCGACCCGGTGGACTGTGAACTTGATGAGTGGGACAGCTGGTCGGGGTGCGACCCAAAGACGCTCGAGAGACAGCGTACGCGTCGCGTCATCAAGCACGCCATGTTCGGTGGCTCGACTTGCAACGCGACCACCGAAGTGGAAAGCTGCCAAGTGGACTGCGTGGTGAGCAAGTGGAACAAGTGGTCTGGGTGTGACTACTCCACTGGCAACAAGACCCGCACCCGTGAGATCGTTGTGCACCCGGACGGCGGCAAGGCCTGCGAAAGCGTGGAAGAGGCGGCTGCCTGTGACAGGGAAGACTGCACCGTGACCGACTGGAGCGAGTGGTCGGGCTGCAACATGAAGACCAACAAGCGCACTCGCATCCGGGAGATTTCCAGCCAGCCGCTCTATGGAGGTGAAGAATGCCCAGCGGACTCCGAAGACGAAGAGTGCAACCCGTTTGACGACCCGGAAGTAGCGCCTTCGAGCGGATCCAACTCGACGACCATTTAAGTCACTGTGACTGAGAGTGGGGACGATGGGGCGACATGAGCCACATTTATGAGTATTTGTAGCAGTGTAGTGTCCGGGGATGTCATCCAAACTGTTTTTATAAGGAATTCTAGATATCCCAACTAATAAAGCGTAGTTTTCGTGAATTTTGTTGTCATTGTGTGCCTCGCTCAGGCTTCAACGAGAGCTTCCGATCCTTTTGCCCACTGCAATGGGTACCCAGCCTCTTCCAGACGGCGCTTCAATTCGAGACCGTGCTCCAATGACTGGGTCTCGACCACACATTTGACCGAGACTTGAGAGACACTGGTGTGGACCCAGGCGCGCTCGTGGTAGATATCCTTCACGCTGACCCCGCACTCCCACAGCATGTTGGCGAGTTGCGCGATGCCGCCTGGGCGGTCGCTCACGGTCGCGACAAAGCGCACGAGACGGCCATCGGCAGCGAGGCCGCGCTCGATGACGCGCCCAAGCACTGGGATGTCAATGTTGCCACCACACAAAGGCAGCACAACCCGCTTGCCTCGCAACTCGGGCAGCTTGTCATCGATCAGTGCAGCCAGCGACGCGGCGCCGCCACCTTCGACCACGACTTTTTCTTGCTCCACGAGGCGCAGCACACTCAGCGCGATCGCTCGCTCCGAGACCGTGACGACTTTGTCCACGCGGCTCCTGGCGATCGCGAACGCGTTGCTGCCCACACAGGGCACGGCAAGGCCATCGGCAAGCGTCGGTGCGGTTGGCACATGGACAGGCTTACCAGCCGCGAGAGCCGCTGTGAAGCTTGGACAAAGCGCTGGCTCCACACCCTAGCATAGCAAAAAAGAGATGATCAGTACCGGAGCGTTTTCAATCTTAAAGCACTCATAACGTACAATGATTTGGACATTCGGTGCGAGTGTCTTGACCGCCAGTGCGATGCCGGCGATGAGCCCGCCGCCGCCAATGGGCACAACGATCGCATCCACGTTGGGCACTTGGTTCAAGATCTCAATGCCCATGGTGCCAGCGCCCGCGATGATGTCGGGGTGGTCAAAGCCGTTGATGTACACCAAGTTCTGCACAACAACAAGCCTCGATATATATCAGTGTTCCCCTAGCCAACCCATGGCCACAAGAAGAAAATGAAGTGCCTACCTCGTTACGAGCAAATTCATCGGCCTTCTCACGCGCTTCCAGGATATGCGACCCATGGAGGATGACGCGCGCGCCGAGCTCTTGGCACGAGGTGATCTTGGTCAATGGCGCGATGTTGGGCATCACACAAGTGACAGGGATATCCAAGAGTTTGCCGTGGTACGCCAACGCCATCGCGTGGTTGCCTGGCAACAAAAAAACAAAACAGAAAATGAGCTCCACTGCACCACCACCCATTGATTACTCACTCATTTTCTGATTTACGCACCGGCTGAGGCAGCGACCACGCCATGCTTGCGCTGTTCGGGCGTGAGTCGCAGCAGCGCGTTACGGGCGCCTCGTTCCTTGAAACTACCAGTCATTTGACGGTAGTCTTTCTTCAAGTACAACTCGTAGCCCATACGACGTGAGAGCAGCGGCGAATATTTGCAGGATGTCTGCTGGATGCCTATATGAACCCGGTATAGTTTGATTAGCACACACAGTCAAGGGCAAGCAACAGCAGAACCATGCGCCTTACCGTCGCGGATACGGTAGGTTGCCGTGCTGACATCTTCAAACGTGACTGGAGGATCTGTTGTTACATCAAATTGATCCACAGAATAATGAGCCACTTGATATCGTGATGGTGTTACGCTCCCATGCTGTGTGTCATCCATCACCTTCTTCGTCGACGTCTTGATCCCCTCCATTCCCAGCATCCGATGCAAGTCCACGCATTGAGACCACGCTGGATCGCATACGTCCCATCGACACGGAGGACGCGCGTGCGCGTAAGAGAGCAGAACGCATGGCGAGCATGGTGTTGTTGATCAAGCACTGGTTCCTGGATAATGAGATTGGCAAGTGCTGTAGACGAACAAGACCACCACGGAGCTCCTTCCCGCTTTCTTGTTCTTGTGGAGGGAAACAAGTTGGGTGGATGCGCCTTCGGCACAGCGACGTCGACGGCTGCGTCACTTGGCCGATAAATAACCGCCCAAAAACTGGACTCTTTTTTTCCAACTTGCAGTTTGGTTCGTCCACAGATCTCAAATTGGACCAATCAGCGTTCGCGAAAGCGTTTCATCGCTCGCATCTTCAACTGACTCAGAGATAGACTCAGAATCAGATCAACAGCAGACATCAACAACAGCAAGATTCGCCATGCGCAAAAAAAAAACAAAGGCTTTCGAAGCACCGGTACCGGAACCATATATACCGGTACTGATTGACCATGGTCCCCGCTCTGTCTCTCTCTCTTTCTATGCTTCCAGATACTTCTGTACGTGCTCACGCAAGTTGATTTCTTCCTCTGACTTGCCCAATGGGGCACCACGGCCTCCCAGGTCGGAGGGGATCTGATCCGGATCAATGTGGAGCTCCAGTTCTTTCAGAATCGCACTGCCCTTGAGCATGTGAATCTGCACCAAAACAATAAACATGAATCATGAGTGAGTCCACTGGCAGTACATACGAGCCCCTAGCACATCCAGTAGTAAATCGCTCAGCGCACCTTTTCACGCGTGACAGGATCAATGATTGGCTTGATCAAGCGCCAGATCATATTGAACCAGCCAGGGATGTTGATGATGAAGATCATGGAGCTGCGCTCTGGGTAATGGGAGCCTGTGAATGCCGACGCTTTCTTGATGAAATCCAGCACTTCGCCCCCCAAGTCGGACATGCCGATCCCAGAGACATCCAGCACAGTCACGGACCGCCCCGTATCGCTCGGTTCAATGACCCGCCAGAGATACTCGGTGATGTACATGTAATGCTGCAGCAAGTCATCGATCGACAGCCCCTCTCGCTTCAACCCATTCAAATCAATCTTGCCTGGTTGCTCGTAATACACCGGAAGCCCCTTTTTCGATCGTCCATGGAAATATTGCGGATAATACTTCTTGATGGTATCAAACGTTTTGTGGGACTTGATCAGGATATGATCGATATTGTTCTCACGCCGCCACATGAGTGTGTTTTCAAATCGTTGACGACCTTTTTCTTCATCGCCCTTTTCAGCGGCAATGAAACGGGCCGAAAATGGCATCGGACCGCCACTGATCGCATTCGCAGGGTCTTCTTTCATCGTGTCGTCACCGCCGTTGGTTGCTGCTGCTGCTGCGGTCTCCTCTGCCTGTGAAGGAGATTGTAAGGTGAGCTCTTGATCTTGTTCGACAACTTCGATCGTGTCGACGCACACAGAGTACACCAGTTCTTCAGTGGCCTTCTTCGCAGTGTCATTCGCTGCCATGGATATCGCCGCCGAGCCTTTGCCATTTTGGCTGGTTGCGGCGCTGAGACAAATGCAGGGGAAAAATGATCAGGTTAAAAAATAGATTTTTCCTAGGACCTGCGACATGGTCGCCCAAAAAAACAAACAAGCGAAACGCTTACCATATCACAAATTGGGTGACTTGAGAGACCGCCAAAATAAACCCCACGACAATAGTAATCTTCATGAGCCCTTCAAATGCGTATCCACACCAAAATGCGACAACGCAACTCAACAAAAACAGTCCGCCAAGACCTCCTGGGAACGCAATCGAGAACGTAGACGGAGCTGGCGGTGCGGCTGCACTCACACCCGAGTTTTGTGGTGTCAACGGCACACGAGGCGGTGCAACACGACATCGAAACGACACTAACCAACACAACGACACACACAGAAAACACGTCAATCTTCATATTTTCTCAATGGAAAATAGGCAGGACTCCATAGCGCCATACCATGCAGTCGTGAGAACGAAACGATACTTGGATTGAGAGATCGCGGTCGTGGCGGCGTGGTCAGCACGAGTTCTTTGCCTTGCTTGAGTAGGATTTGTGTGTTTGGCCCAAGCAACTGGAATGGGATATGGAGCTCTTCGCCGTCGCTCATAACGAGAATGCAAACATCTTTTGGCTGGAAAGAACCAATCTCCAACTCTGTCTGGAGATCCAGTTGGCGTTTGATCAGCCGCTCACGGTTGGGCGAGGCGGACAAAGCCGCCACACTCACGACAAGGATATGCGGAGGTGCCTGCAGTTCCAGAGCAACAACAACACAGACAAGTGTGAGAGACTCTTCTTTCCCACAAGCACCCATAATCACAAATGTGCCACGTACCGGCGCATCCTCAGCCTTGTCTTCTAGCGGGCCTTCCCCCACGATACCTTCTTCAAAATTTCTGATGGAGAAAAACAAAATACCGGTAGGTGAGTTCATAACAGCTCGTTATTTTTCTCAAAGTGATATGATCTAGTTTTACCCAGAAGCCGCTGAAGTGAATTTCTGGATCACTTCGACTGGCCATCGTGATGCAAACTGGATGGTCTGCGCGACTTGGATGCATCGGTTGATCGTATTGACCCAGCTTGTTGCCAACTCGAGCGTGTCGGCCCGTAAGAAAAGCAGCAAAGATTTTTTGCGCTGAAAGAAAACACACAAAAGATTAGAAAAAGTCAATCTAGCAAAACAGCAGATCCATCATACGTACCGAGATGACGGCGATGAAAGCTGTGGACAGGCCGGGCTCGACCGACCCATACGGTGCATCGTCCGGCGGCACGATTCTTGCCAACCCAATGTCACTCAACACGACCTGGGGAGTATCCATACAGTTGTAGTGTCAGTTCAAAACAGTCCACAACACCAACCTCACGATAATTTGCACTGTACCTGTCCTCGTTCTTTGCCGAAAAGCTCAAACTCTTCGGTTTTGCGGTAGTAATGGATGCTTCTTGTCGACAAAATGAACAACCGCTTGGCCCATCCGCCACGGACCGCGCCATCGCGCCGTTTGTCCAACGAACCGGACGCTAAGATGCCGATGCTTGTCCCAGGCAACAAGCCAGGCAACGATACCGTGCGGAAAGATTGCAGGGAGCGATGCGAGAAAGAACCCGAAGACGAATTCACGCGGCTCAACCGCGCAATGGTGCGCGGTGACATGGGCGGCAAGACGCTCGTGGACGAGGAGGATGGCGTCGCCATGATTTGTTGAAGGCGGTAGGTGACGGGACGCTACGCTACGCCTCTTGTTCAGCAGCAATTGCTACTCGTACAAAAACTCAGATCGCGTAGGAGAACGGAACTCTGATGGGCACGCCGCAAAGTGGAACACACTCGTG
>JAADWJ010000590.1:0-15167 GCA_023336165.1 Pythium monospermum | reverse complement strand
GGCGTTGGAAGCGTATGAAGGCAAGGCTCGCGGCCAACCACTGTAGTTATGACGGTGGCAAAGCACTCTCCACCGTCACCACCTCTCGTGTATCGTCAAGCACTTGCTATTGCCACAGTTTTGTTCAATGAAGTTGTGGATGGTGGTGCGATAAAATACTCACCAGCGAAAGCAAATTGCACCAAACACAGATAGATGGCAATGAAGCATCTTCATCTCCTTGTACTTGATAGCATCACAGTGGGGATTCGCACGGCTCTCAACCTCAATGGGTTTGAAGCAAAGCCCCCTCCACGCACAGGTTGCTGCTCAGTAGTTCCTAGGGTTCAACAGCGACAACGCCTGCTGTGCGTTCCACATGCGCATGGTCCCTTTGTCCACATTTTCGTTGGCTTTGCCAGACACAGGATCGCACCCATCGATCCATGGCATGTGGTGGAGGGAGCACTTCAACTTGGCTTGTGAATTGAAGTCCGCTCAGAAATATACTCAGTCTCAGATCTGATGAACATGGAAAAATGGAAAAATATCAAACAATAAACAAATCTGTGAAGAGGTGGAGTGTGGAGTGCGCGCTATCACAACGAAGCGGGATGTTTGTGATGCCCGAGTGCCATGCACTGTTCTCCAGCACCGAGACCATGTGGATGTGCACGCGCAGCATCAGTCTGGGCAGCGCGTGCCTGTTCACACTGGTGGTCAGTGTGTACGCTTGCCGACGCGTGCTTCCGATTTTTATGAGCACGGCCTGGTACTCGACCAATCTGAGCATGCTGCTGCTCACGGCACTGCAAATGGCGCTTCTCGTCTACGAGTGCTTCATCCAAAACAGTCCCAAGATTCTCGTGGTCGCCAAGTACTGCCGAGCGCTGCAAGTCGCCATGTCGTGCATGCTCTACGGGAAGCTCGCATGCGATATGATGAACCGCGGTGAACTGGTCCGTTTCGTGTATCATCCTGGAGTATTGCTTCACCCCGCACAAACTGACGGCATGTATCTGGTTGGGTACTGTAGTATTACAAGCTCTTGGCGCCAGTGGTGAGCGGCACGATGATTCTGATCACCGTTGATTCGGTCCGAGTGGTCGTGTTGGAAGACGACATCGACTGCCACCACCTCAGCTGGCTCATGAGCTCCATGGCGGCGGCCATCCTCTCTGGTATGGTACCTATTGCCACAGTACCGGTAGTGTATGCATTCACATGATGAAAATCCACCGACTAATAACCATTGTCGATGTGTATTAATACTGGACAGCCAGTTTCGCAATCCCTGGACGGATCGTCCTGGAGGAGCTCAAGACGGCTTCACGCACACAAGTGAGTCCAAAGCACAACCCATTCGCTTCACTGGATTTTTTTTCTTTTTCCGCCCCCAGAACTGTACTAACCAACGCATTTGACCAGCAAAAGTACCACGCCATCGTATCGTCCGCCGTGGCCGAACTGGAGCAGTCCCATTTGCAGCTGTGGACTCTTCTTGTGGTGCGTTCATTTCTTTACGTCCACTTCTCTGACGTGGTATGCAAAAAAAAAAATCAAAAAATCAAGGAGACCAAAATGACAAAAATGAACATGTTTGGTTTTGTAGTGCAACGTCATCAGCACGGTCTTTCAGCTGGCTGTCGATATCTACGTCACGTACGCTTTGACAGGTGGGTAGTGTGTGTGGGTTGAGGGCAGCTCCTTCATGCGATTGCTCCTTGGGGGTATTTTCCAGTTTATAATGAATGACTGCTTGTTTTTTGTCGAGTGCAGGCGCCCAGTCGTGCAACAGTATGTTTTTCGAAGACGGCAGCGGCGCACTCGAACAGCTTTGCCGCTTCATCATGTCCGTTGTCGGCTATCTGATGCCCAACTGGGCGACCATCTACGTGTTTTATTTGCTGCCTCGGTTCCAATTCTCCACGGCGCTCGACGTGCCCGACCTCGACCACGATGACTCGTATGAACTCTTGCTGGGCGGACACGATGATGAAGAGCGAAGTTGAAAGAAGAGGTGACATAATTATTTACATACCGGTACCGGTACAGCACACCACACTGGGCACCAGCATGTTTTGTTTTCTCGTGGTTGGGTGGCGCTGCTTGCAACGCCGTGTTCATCAGACGTGTTCCGTCAACTATGCGACACTGTTCACGCTGTCAATTCTGCCTTCGTACACTCGATGGTGTCATCATCCATGTGCATGGCGATGAGACACAATTTCACGTCAAAAAAATAATTTGGAACGTCTTCATCCCGGTGTTGCAGCCGTGCGAACTTGAAGTTTCTGGTCTGTTGTTCCCACAACCAATCAAATCGCTGCGATCAGACTCAGATGCGTCTGACTCGGGCTGTGATTGGATGATATTTGGGGCGTGTCTTTGGACCTGATCTGACGGCGAGCAGTTCCGCAACGCCCACTGTGTTGGAGGAAGAAAGAAGAAGCCAAGCAGCAGCGGCCGTTGAAGGCGCAAGAGCCACGCTCCCTCTTGGTTCACTCCAAGCACCTTCCACGTCGCCACCGCCACACAGCAGCCCATCGTCGCAACGCGTGTGAGTGACGGCACGAATAATACCGCGACCCAGGCGCGTCTTGAAGTTTGGACAAACTCTGCTCGCTCGCCATATCCGGACATCCGGACATCCGTGGCAAAGCTTGTGGCGTTGGTACATTTGCAAAATTCCACAACCCCTCAAGCGACCCTCTTTATACAGCACTCTACCGGTTCCGGTAACAGCAAACCCATCGACCATTCCCACAGCTGCTTCTATCATCGATCGATCCCCGGAGTCACCATGGTTGGTCTCACCTTGCCCACACACGATGACGATGCCGTCACGAAACTCATCGCGAGAGCGGCCAGGCGGCTATCCGTCGTGGCTGAAGTGGTGCCTCAAGTAGACGAAAGCCCAGTAGCACCACCATGCAAGGCGGTGTTGTCGCCTCCGCGCAAAGACGCGATGAACTCTCCTCTCCACGTCAAAGACGCGATGAACTCTCCTGTCCACGTCGCCGAACCGACGCAGTGCCCATTCCGCCGCAGCGTGTCCAAGCCTGAGAACCCGACTTGCGACATGGCCGAGCAAGCCATCTCCGAAGAAACGAGCCAGATCCCGCACCAAAGCGCCCAGAAACTTGTCTTGCTTCGCCGCTTCAGTGTGTCGGAACAAGATGTCGTGATTTGCAACCGCGTGCGCTGTGGCGTGGACCCAAATTGGTTTCGTGACCGCACCACGCGCATGAACAGCCGCCGCTACCAGCGCTCACTCAGCGTGGAAGAAGCCGGTCTTGCGGCCACGCGGAAGCGGCTCGGACTGACGTCGTCCTCGCCCACGGCGTCGTCCGCACGTAAGAAGAAACACAGCACCGGCACGATCTTGCTCCCATTCACCGAAGATGAACCGGTGGATGAGGACGTTGACCCCGCGTTAGTGACAGCCAATGCCAAGACCACGGTCATCACCACAACACCACGCCACCACTCGACCGAGCCGGACGACGATGGCCACATTCCTCGCTTCACTGCCGACTTGGGTCCGCCGCCGTTGACGCCGCGTGAAAAGGCCATGCACGGAAGGTACTTGATCCGCGAGTCGCTCGCGAATGGCTCCTACGGCCAAGTTTGTGCCGCGGAAGAAATGCCGTCGCATCAAGAAGTCGCAGTCAAGATCATCCCAAAATCCATTTTAGTGTCGCCCGAAGAGAAACAGTCGGTCATCCGCGAACAAATCATCCACAAATCGCTCAACCACCCACATATCATCAAACTCATCGATGTCTTTGAAGACGAAGGCGCCCACTATTTTATCTTGGAACGCGCCGACAATGGGTCGCTTTCCACACTGATCACGTACGCCGGTATGCCCGAAGACCAAAGCCGCGAGGTGTTTCGCCAATTGCTTCAGGCGCTTGAGTACTTGCATCGCAATAATATCATCCACCACGACATCAAACCCCACAATATCTTGCTCCATAAAGGTGGCGGCGATATCAAATTGTGCGATTTTGGCGCCTCCCGCGCGTTCAACGCCGACGAAACGTCTCTCCCGTACGCCGGAGTGTTTGGCACACCCGGGTATATTGGTACGTTTACAGTATGCACCTTTGCCTGACACCTCTTGATCATCATCTAACTGGTTATGTTTTGAATTTGCCACTCCAGCACCTGAGCTTTTGTTGGGAGAGAAAGCGTACGGACCAGCGATCGACATGTTCAGCGCCGGCATCTTGCTGTTTGAGATGGTGTTTGGCTACACGCCCTTCTACCCGCCGAGCGCCTGCACGTACCAGCCACTGGACTTCCCGCCCAAGGCGCCCGCGTCCGACGACGTGCGGAATCTCATCGCACGCTTGCTGGAAAAAGACCCGTTGCTTCGTATCACCGCCAGCCAGGCGCTGGGCCACCCGTGGATCACTCGTGGAAAGACCGGGCGGTCGGCGCCCAACTCGCCTGTGAGGTCACCACGACATGTGCTCACACCACGAACTATAGCACCAGCAACAACAGCGATCACAACAAAACCAAAGCAAAAGTCGGCGCGCACTTTGGAGCGGTGTCTCAGTTCGTGATTGTGATTGGCCAGAAAGAGAAAACAAACAAGCCTTATTTATTGACTCCTATTATGAAATACAGTATTTTCTACGTGCATTATTCCATGCGCAAGTGCATTCTTTGTTTTTGTTTGTTTTTCTGACCGGGACAGATGTGATGATGACCTGTACGGGATCAGAGCGTCTTGCGCAGCACGCCGTCGACGCCGTTGAACGCAAACGTGACCACCATGTTGAGGAGAAAGACAGCAAGAGCAAAGTAAATGCTGCTCCAGCCCCACGCCCACGCCCACTGGGTCGCCAACGCCACAAACCAAAACCAAAACATCGCGATCAGCGCAAACGACGCCATTGGGTCGGCAAATTCCACGGGCAAAGCGCCATGAGGGAGCTTGCCGTTCTGTTCGTAGTAGTCCTTGAGATGCTTTTCTTTGCGTTCAAAAGACGTATCGACCCAGGTCGCCAGGTCGACTTCTTTGAGTGGCATATCCCGGATCAGAGTGCGCTCGACGTGGAAGTGGATGCTGCGCGGCATGCGGGCCGAGAGAATCGCAGCTTCAGAGGGGCGTTCATTGGGCGTGTAGTCCACGTAGAACATGGTCACGTCGTACACGGCGTCCAGGTGGTGGCGCAGCTTGGGGAACATGTACGTCCACCCGGTCGTGCGCGGGTACAGCGAGTATTTGCGCTCGGGAAGTCCGTTTTTCTTGGCAAATTCGGCACTTTTCGCAAGGCATTTATCGGCCAGATCCGTGCCTTCTGGGAACAACAAGAACGACGGGCGGGCTTCGCGTGTGTACAGGAACGGCAAGTAGTCGGTCAGCATGGCTTGGTCGTCTTCCCAGCGGCGTTGCTGGTATAGAAGTAAGATAAGATTGGTCAATCGTGGCTCACTCATAAGGTGAACGGTTGCAATGGTGTTAATACCAAAAAGATGAACAGGAAGTGCTGCATGGCCCACCCAAAGATCGGAAGAAAGCGCAGCGGCGCCTTCAGCACGATCTTGAGCTGGTCGAGCGACTTGGTGCGCAGTGCCAAGCACCACAGCAGCATCCAGTCGATGCGCGTGCGGTGCGTGGAGATCCAGATGGCGCGCTCGCCGCTCATGAGCGCCGCTTCGTTTGCTTTGGTGGCGGCATCGCAGGTGACGGTGACGCGCATGCCCAGCAGGTACTCCATCAAGAAGGCGACATTGCCCATCCAGGCCCATTGGCTGGAAAGAGAGAGAGGTACCGTAATAAAAAAAAAAAGTCAGTTGTGTGATTGATGAGAGAGAAGGAGACTTTGTTTTTGTGTTTACATAAAGTTGGTCGTGCGACGATAGATCGGTTTGGTGACACGCGCGACTTCAGCCACTGGGATGAGTGAAAACAGGAAAAGCGGAGTTAACAGCAACGAGATAGCTGTCCACCCGGTGATGGAAAGCACGGAGAGGAAGGCAACGCCAAGAGGCGACACGCGATCGCCGAGTCCCATCGTGAAGCTTTTGCTTCCTGTCCCAGGAAAAACAAAAAACGTCAGAACTTGATGGAAGAAGGTGATGAAACACCCGTTCGTATGGGGGGTTACCTTTTGAGAAAAGAAAAGGTTAACTTTCGACAGAGCGACCATCACTCTGGCAGGTGTTTTGCTCTTTGTCTTTGAAGAAGGAACGCAAGGAGAGGAAAGCGATCCAAAAACGAACGTTGCGATATGGGGAACGGGAAGCCGACGACGACAACGATGGCGGCGACAGCGGACGGCGGGAAGAGTACGAAGCTAGTGGTGAGCTTTGTCGCGATGGTGTTCGTCGGGCTGGGAAATAAGAGTGCGTAGAGCAGAGAACCTATGAGCTTGGACAGACACTATATCAACCTGGGTGCTAATGTGGATTTCGCTCTGTCGTGAATGGATGCACAGTCTTCCAAAAGTGAGTGTTGCCGTCGATGATGTTGCACAGGGGAGATCCAAAACTTATTTGATTTGATTCGTACTGCGTAGACTTCAAACCATTCCGATGCACAACTACCCTCTGTTCCTCAACATCATGACGACGTTCATTTACGTATGTGTTGTGAAGTATTACCCGCTGCTTCCATCGTATGATGTTACTCATGGTTTTCTTTGTGAACTGTATCTGTGCTCTGCATTTACAGATTCCAATCAGTTTCGCGTATATCCTCCCCATGATCAAGTTTGGCAGTGCGATTACATCGGAGCAGCGCAGCATTCCGAAGAGTACATTTGCCGTGATGGGTGCGTTGGATGGCGCGGCCGGTATCCTTCAAGTCTTCTCGGCGACGTATCTGGGCGGTTCATTGATCATCCTTCTGGGTCAAGCGGCTATCCCCGTGTCCATGGCCATATCCAGCGCGCTACTCAAAACGCGCTATTCAAGCTACCAGTACATTGGTGCTGTGATCGTCACCGTCGGACTCGTCGTCGTGTTGGGTCCAGGCGCTGGAAGCAGTGGAGGAGCTGACTCTCATGGAACCGTTGTGTGGGCGTTGGTGATGATTCTGAGTTGCGTGCCCATGTGCTTGTCGAGTGTCTACAAGGAGAGGGCACTCGGAGAGACCGAGCTGGATGTCGTGTACCTGAACGGGTGGGTCGCTGTCTTTCAGTTCTTGGTCGCGATCCCGTTGACGATCCCGGCGGCTCGTATTGGGGATCCTCCAGTCGCTCCAGACCGTATTTTCCAGAATTTGCACGACGGGTTCCAGTGCTACCTTGGACACAACACGATCACCGATGGGCCACACAAGGACAACTGTGAGATGGCGACGCTGTACGTCACGGCGTACATGATTTTCAATGTGGGCTACAATCTGCTCATTATCTTCATCCTCAAGTTTGGCAGCGCCAACATTCTCTATCTGGTACGTGTGGTTACGCATGTCAAAGGTACCAGTATGACGAGCATGAAGATCTCACATGTATTGTGCACACTCTGATAACAGGCGCTGACCATCATGGTTCCACTGGGCAACGTCGCGTTCACATTCCCGTTCATGCCCGAGCACCAGCCTCTCCATGCCAAAGATATCACGGGGCTGCTGTTGATTATGGGTGGTTTGTTCATCTACCGTTTCTTGGAGGACCTTTCGGCGTCGTGGCGTGCCAAGCGCGAGTTGGGCGCAAGCGATTCGTCCACCAGTGAGCTCAAGAAGGCTCTCATTTTATTTGAAGACGGCGATCCGCATAGCGAGGAGGTCCATGTTTGATCAGTTTCGCCATAAATACGTTAATCAAACCGAATAACCGCTATTTCTTGGTAATCACCTTCGCGCAACCTTCGCGTCACCGCAAATACCGGTTTTGGCACGGTATCTCAAAACTTCGGACCAGCCATCACCACAAAAGTCCGCGCGCTGCAAAACAATCAGGCAAAAAGAACCAGCAAAAACAAAATGCTGGCGACGGTTGTCAAGGGCTTTGCGGGCATGAGCCTCGCGCGCCAGGCGCGCGTTGCCGTGCCAGCGGCTTCGTCTCTGTTCTCCACGTCGGCCGCCGTGTCGGTGGCCACGCCCACGACCGTGCAGAATGGCGAGAAGACCCGCACCAAGCTCAAGATCCCAACCAAGCGGTGGGTGTTTATGATACCTTGGTAGCATGGTCTGCTGTATCTAACTGTGTGTTTTTCTTGCCCGTGTGTTTGCAGCTGCGCGTCGCTTCTTCTGGAATTAGAGCAAGAAGCCGTGGCGAAGGCCGCTGTGGGCAAGGAAATCGCCGATTTTTTGCCTGGCGATTCGGTCGAAGTGCAGTACATGTTGAGCCGAACGACGGGCAAAGTGCAGCGCGTGCGTGGCGTCGTGCTGGCGCGACGAAACCGTGGCACCGGAAGCTCGTTTATCATCCGTAACGTACGTAATGGTCCGTTTTCTGTTGTTAATCCTGTGCAAAAGGAGACAAAGGCTGATCTCTCTCTCTCTATCTTAATGCCATGACAGCATATTGGTGGCTACGGCTACGAGCAAAAGATTTTCTTGCACTCGCCGTTGCTGCAGAGCGTCAAGGTGCTTGAGAAGGCGTTCATTCACAAGGGAAAGAAGCGCGTGCGTCGCGCCAGTCTGTTCTATCTGCGTGACAAGCCGCCAAGTCTCACGACGGTATAAACAAGCCCATGGAACACCAAGTTTGCTTCGTTACGGTATAGTTAGAGAAAGAAGAAACGATACAAGCACACACACAATATATCCCATTGGCGAAATTGGATTTACAGTATTAAACCCTGAGACTGTCGCTGTCCCCCAATGGTTGAGCCTTGACGGGGACCAGCAGATCTTTTCTTTTGTTTCGGTCATTTATCTGCGCTTCTTCTTCTTGGACTTGCGCAGCACCGCGGACGAGTCGGTGACGAGCACGGCAGTTTTGCGGTCGTCGCCGGCTTCGGCTTTCTTGGCCGCACGCGCCGCGGCATCCAGTTTCGCGGCGTCCTTGTCCGTGCCCATGCCCGCGCCCTGTGCGCCGACAAAGCGGTTGCGTCCGCGGCGGCCGCGCTTCGAGTACGAGCGCTGCTTCTTTGGGATCCACCGCTCCGGGTCCGGGTTGATGAGCCCGATGCTGGCGTTGTAGTCCGGACGCGAGCGCAGTTTGTCCAAATGGGCGTCGCGTTTCTTGGCTCGCTTGCGCGCGACTTGCTCTGGGTTCTTGGCGGCGCGCTTGCGACTGCAGAGAGAGAGATCACAGTCAGACACTGAGCCAGGATAGACAGAGACAGACACAGAGAGGCAAAAGTACTCGTTTTTCTTATCGCTGGCATCGGCAAGCTTGGACGCGAGGCGGCTGGAGCGTTTGGCTTGCTGTTCCAGCTCCACAGGGTCCATGTCGCTCTCGGCGACGCGTGGCAGCAACGCACAGCGGCGTTGCGCAGCCTCAGCGTCACTGAACGACCTGTGACGAATCAACAACAACAACAACCATCAGTCACTATGCGACTGTCCAAGAAAGATCCACACACAACAACAACAACAACAACGTACAAAGCGATGACCAATGACGCGAGCGACTGGAGACGCAGCTCTGGGTCCAGCGCACCGGCGTGGTCGCCTTCGATCAGTTCCACGTACGCCTGCGCGGCGTCTTCGTACTGTTTGTTTTGGATCTTGTACGCACAGTCTCCCTCTCGGATCACCATCGCAGCAGAAGACGTAAAATCCACCGACTTGTGGTGGGCGACGGCGCGCTGTAGCACACTTTGCGCTGACTTTGGCTTGCCGGCGGCTTCGTACAGCGCGACCAGCGTCGCGACCGTGCCAGGCGTATGCGCGATATTCTGGATCGAGTCCAGCACCTCGGCGGCCTTGGAAGTGCTTCCTTGGGCCAAGTACAAATGCGCCAAGCCCAAGCGGCCGCCCTGAGAAAAGTCTGTTTTCAAACTGGAAATCGCGTCGTCTGGTTTTTGGTCTTTCAGTGCAAGAAGCACCGTGATCTCGGATAAGATCCGCGACTGTGGGAACTGCTTTTGCAATTGCGCGACGCTTTCACGGCACTCGTCGTTCTTGTGCATGAGGCAAAGCACCAATGCGCGGTTGGCCAAGATCGCTTCTTGCTGCGCGGGTGCCAGTTTGTCGCTCATGGCGATGGTTTCAATGCTTTTGAGCCGCTTGAGCGAGTCAAAAAGGTCGCGATCGCTGCGAATGGACACGATATTGTTCTGTGCGACCGCGGCGACCGCTTGGTTGCTCAGCTTGAGCTTGAGCACGTTGCGGAAGTCGGACAGCGCGCCGTCGTTGTCGCCTTTTAGTTGCTTGACAAACGCCAACTGCGTACGGATGATCGCGAGTTCGTCTTCCACGTCGGCGGGCGAGGCGCCGTCGCCTTCCAGCACTTCACGGCAGAGTTCTAGTTGGACAATGATACAGTGATAGCATTAGTACTTTTTTCCACACAGAAACTAAAGAGAAATGGGACCAAGAAACGCACTTTCGGCCTCGGCGAGGAACGTCTCGGCTTGCTGCCAGTCGCCGTTTTCAATGGCGATGAACGACTTGTTGAACGCGACTTCAAATGAATCCTCCACCTGAAACAAGAGCCACAGGAAACAAGAGCGACGGAGGTCAGAAAAAAGAACGCTAGACAGCCACATCAGCCACGCACAGGGATATCACGGTCGCTGAGTTCACGGCTGCGGCCGCAGCTAGCGTACGCGGCCACCAAATTGGCGTGGAGCTCCATCAAATCGTCTCCTTCGCGCGCGAGCGACAAGAGCTGCTCGTAGATCGCAATGGCCTTGTCGAATTGGCCGTTGCGGAAGTGCAGTTGCGCTGCCAAATGGAGCTGCGCAGTGGATCCGGTGTTGAGATCAAGAAGCGCAAGCGCCTCTTGGTCTTTCTTGAGTCGGTAGAGACAGTACGCGCGCTCGGACGCGAGAAACGCGTACTTGGCGGCCAGCTCAAGCGCCTTGTCATACTGAGGGTGTGGGTGTGGGGGGATATTAATAAGAACAATGTATGAGCGCCCAATGCAACTGCGTTTGTTGCTATCGTGTTCGCTACCACTGCACCTTTTCCAAGCGGATGAGCGCGACGCACTTGATCTTGATGGCATCCTGGTCCTCCGGGGTCTTGGAGCGGACTGCGTCGTATTACTGTGCTGTTAGTACCAACGCCTGATAATAAAGAAGGCAGATTGTACGCACTCTTGTTGCAGATCTCGACCGCCTTTGCGTAGTTTTCACGCGCGAGCGCCGCGTGGAGCTCCGCGAACACAGCCGCGTCGGTCGCCATTTTCCCGTAAATGTAGGGCGCTGGTGTCGTCGACACGTACAGAATGGTGGACCTCTGAAGAGCTCACGGGTTTTTAATTGAAAACGGGTTAGAAATAATGAACCCGAAATGTGTACGGGTTTTGACCCGAATTCAAAGAGTTTTTGAAAAGGCGCGGCAATCTCAGAAAAATAGTAATATCCGATCCATTGCCAAGCAAGCCAAGACACACCCATGCAGCGCTGCATGCGGCAACGGCGACGATGAGTCCGCCTCCTCCGCTTCCTTCCTCGCCTTCGCGAAAGCGCTCGCTGCTCAAGCGCAAGAACCCCACTGGCGCGCTGGCCCCACTGTCTCCAGGCAAACGGAACCAACTGGATGATGTTGCTTCCAATACCACAAGCCGTGTGCCCCTCGAAGTGGTGTATTTGAATCGCTACCGACGCGCCTTGCGCAAGCATGTGGTTCTCAGTGGCTGGGATCCGGTAGACGCGGATCTGCGGCTCTTGGTGTGTGGCCGCGACGGCGCCGACGGCCGCATAGAGTCGCTTTCACTGGAAGCATGCGCGCATGTCACCAACGACGGCATCCGCATAACGCTTCCCGTGCTGCAGAAACTCACCATGCTCAATCTGCGGCGCTGCACCGCTCTTTCCGGATCGCTGCTCAAGTGTCTCCCTACGTCGCTTGTCGAAATCGACTTGTCCTACTGCGAATGGCTCGACGACCACGGCGTCCGCACACTCGCATCGGGTTGCCTTGCGTTGCGCCGTGTGGTGCTCACCCACTGCCGCAGACTGACCGACTACGGCGTCAGCGCCTTCGCCGACGTCTCTAATAGTACTGGAGGCAGTGCGCTCACCGATCTTGACATGAGCTTGCTGCCCCACGTGACCGACACGTGCCTGTTGGCGCTTTTGCTGCGGTGCCACAAGCTCAAGAGACTCTGTGCCTCACGGCTTCCGTCCATGGAAGGGATCAACCTCCAGGGGCTTCCGCACAACTGCGCACCGTCTCTTGAGTCGCTCGATGTCTCCCACAATACCAAGATGCATTTCCTCACAGTCGCGCATTTCGTGCGCATGCTTTCTTTCGGCAAACTTTTGGAACTGGACATGTCCCACTGCGCGCAAGTCACAAACGACACGCTGGTTTCGCTGGGCCGGTACACACCGTCTTTGCGCGTGCTTTGTGTGGCATTTTGCACACAACTGAGTGATTTTGGCGTCCAGCGGCTCGTGGAATTTGTGCCGCTGGAAAGCGATCAGCATGCGGACTTTGTGGACGACGATGCGGCCCATCAACGGTGCACGCGCCTCACGAAACTGGACGTGACAGGCTGCTACCAGATCACAAGCGTTGGCATCGCGGCCGTGGCGCGTCATTGTGTCGGGCTCACCGTGTTGCTGGTTGACGGACTGCGGCGTCTGGATGCCACGGCGCTCAGCTTGCTGTCCGCCAATTGTGCTACGCTCCACACGCTCCACTGGGGCGGCATCCTCATCCAGTCGTCGGGGCCAGTCAGCACGAACCAACAAGCACAAACGCAGACGGGCTTCTTCTCCGTGCCTCATGTCGACCGAGCGGCTTGCCGAGCCATCGGTGCGATGGCCTCGCTCCACACGCTCCACATTGGCAATACCAAGTGTGACGTGAACGCTCTGGCGCAGCTTTGTCTCCCTGCCATTGGCTCGCACTTGGTGGACGTGGACGTCTCAGCCATCGTGACCGACGTGCTCTGTGTGGCGTTGGCGACCCACTCGGGGCGTTCGCTGCGGACGCTGCGGCTGAGCCGAAGTCGGTACTTTTCTGAAACTGCCTTCCTTCAAATCGCGACGTGCTGCACGCAGCTTCGCGTGCTTGAGATGGAGAGTTGTGAGCAACTCCAAGACCGCTCGCTCCATGCACTCGCGCGCCACTGCGCGGGCTCGCTGGAGAAGCTTCTCGTGAGCAACGACTGGCAAATCACGGACCGTGGCGTAACGTTTCTCGCGCAGCACTGCCTTTCGCTCAAGCGGCTTCAGCTTCGCCATTGCCCTGAGGTCTCCCCACAGTGCTTGCAGGAAATCGCTCGACGGAACCCACTGCTTGTCGCCTCCAGTGACGGGCTCACGGCCAAAGCCGCTGCGGTGATGGCGTTCGTGGAGCTCGAACGAGAGATGCACGATGCGTCTCGGCGGCTCACACGGTGGCTGCGCGACTGTCTCGCCGACCGCACGCATTCCGCGTCAGCGATCGACAAGGCGCTGCGCCACTTGCGCAAGCGGCGGCGGTGTGCCGTGCGCATCCAACGGTGGATCCACCGCTGGATCAGTTGCAAGCGCCACGCAGAGCTTGTCGCCAGTGCAAAGGCCGCGCGAGACAAGCAAGTCGAGGCCCACTGGACATGGGTAGCTGCCTACGGTGTCGTCTGCCGTCTCCTAAGACGCCACCTGCGCAAATGGCTCGTCACAAAACACCAACTGGCGTTCCAACGAGCAGAAAAAGAGAAAGCGAGACGTGACCACGCAGCCACCCAAGTGCAGAGACGGTACCGCGGGTGGCAAGGCCGCGAGTTCGCGAAACAAAGGCGCCGTCAGGTCGCCGCGTGGCAAGCCAAACGCACAGAGAGTGCGCTGACCATCCAGCGGCTGTGGCGTGGCTTCTGTGGGCGTCGTACCACAGCAGCCAGGCAACGCCACGCCATCGAGCGGATGGTAGACAAGTGCTGGCAAATGGAACGCGAAGCGTCTGCGGCCATGCAAATCTCACGGACCTTGCGCGGCTTCCTTGGTCGACGGCGCAGGCGCCACTGGGTAGAATATCTTGAAGCGCAGCGCGTGTTGCGTGAGAAAAGCGCTCGCCAGATCCAAAGGGCTTTGCGCGCGTACTGGGCCCGCGTGGGCATCAAACGCCGCTTGGCGCGTGGCGCGACTGCGCTTCAACGGGTCTTCCGAGGGTTTGCGGGCCGCCGCGTCGCTCGCCATGTTGTGTTCACACGAGCCTACGTACGTGCGCCGTGTTTGCTGCTGCTCTTTGAGCACACGATCTACACCCGCGAGCTGGCGGTCGCCTGGAAGATCAAACGTGACGCTGGCGAAACGATCGCGCGCGCGCTGCAGTGCCAGTACCGTGGATACTACCACGGGCGACTGCAGCGCAGTCTGTTACTGGCCGCCAAGAGGCAAGACGCGTTCCTGTGCGACTCAAGTGCAAGGTGTTTGCAGCATTTCTTTCGCAGCAACGTGTACGTGGACACCTTGGTACTTCCTTGTCCGATCTCTTTACACTCACCCAATGTTTTTTTTCTAATTGGCAACAGCATTCTCCACCGGCTGGCTCGTCTGCAGGCCATGCTGCGGCTTCGCAAGCGCAGTGCGACGACTATCCAATCCGTGTGGCGCATGTGGCAAGGCAAAGTGCGCGCCACCGCGGAGTCGTTACGACGCGACCGCAAGCGCCACCATGCTGCGACGCTTGCCATTCTCACGGCGCCATCAACGCAACGCCAGGCCACACGGCGACTGCTGCAATTTGGTGCCATCCACTTGATCATAGCGACCTACCGACAGTCGCTTCGCTCGCGTGGCTGGCAGACGCCATCGTTTGTCAAATTTCTCAACCGCTGTGCGGCCAAGGTCCAGTCCCTTGTGCGTGGCCACAAGACGCGGCAGTACGTCGCATGGTACAAAAGTAGTATGACGTGGGCGGCACGCATGGTGCAGCGCGTGTGGCGTGGGAAGATGGGCCGCAAGCAATGGCGCGCGATGGTCGTCGCGCGGCGCCACCAGCAGCGGCTCCAAGAAGAGCAAGACCGCGCGGCGCGGGTCGCTCAGAAACTCACAGGCCAGTACGTATTGGACATGGCGACCAAGTACGACACCCATGCGCAAGTGCTGCAGCAATGGGTACGCACACTCCAGCACAGGCAAGTGTTCAAGCAGGCGCGAGACGCGCACGAGGC
>JAADWJ010000589.1:0-15201 GCA_023336165.1 Pythium monospermum | reverse complement strand
TTCCGTGTACGAACCTTGTAGTCGGCGTCGGGTACATCGACCGGGAAACAGTTTTTGAGGTTGTACGCATGCAGCGCGCCGCGCAGCGCCGCGTCCGTGAGCACATGGGGAGGCACGAGCTTGGCGACGTCACGCAGCACATCGTGGACTTGGCCAGGGGGACTGGAAAGAAGAAAATGCTGCGCGATCCGCAGCTTTTCCTCGTCCGAGGCCTCTTCATACTGCCACTCGTCCGCCATGATTGATGATGAATTTTCACTTCGACTTGGTGTGACCTGGTGAAGTGAAAAAAGGGGAGATCCGGGATTTATCATATAACGCAGGTTTGGGTATTCGATACCAAAGGTTACATATGCCGTAACTAGGGTATATGTGATGTGGCAGGTGGGATGGTACTCTCCACGAATTTTTTTTTAATAATGCACCAAATGCCAAAAAAATATGGAGACGTCGGCTGTGCGCGTGCTAGTTGTCGGCGACTCTGGCGTCGGCAAGACCACACTGTTGCAAGGAATTTGTCGCGATCCATCTGCCAGTCATGAGGGCGTGTCGGCGAAGCCGCATCGGTGGACGATCGGCTGTGATGTCCATGTACTGGTACGCTTTTTCACACGCCAATGGGTATGAGGAGCTGGCATTAGTTTGACGATGGACGTGTCCCATGCAGCTGTATCAATACCGAGAAGGCTCGTACGGCGCGATGAAGGACATGTACATTGAGTTTGTGGATGTCGGCGGCCATACAAAGTACGAGATCAGCCGCGCCATGTTTTACCACGACGTGCAGGGCATCCTGCTGGTCCATGACCTCAGCAACGCCAAGTCGTACGACCGCTTGCGCAAATGGCTCGCCGAGATCAGCGACACGCAGCGCGAGAAAGGATGCGTGTTGCCGCTTCCATATAGCCACCATAACCACCACAGTACCAACGATTTCCCCTCGGTGAGAAGCGAGTGAGATACGTTCTATGAGAAGGGCATGAACTGAATCTTATTCGCCTGCTGTAGCTCTCTTCGATGCCCAAGCTGGTGGTCGGCAACAAGCGCGACTTGGTCTCCGTCCACACAAAGCGGCCAGGCGGTGCACCGGAGCTGAGAGGCATTGACACACTAGAAGCGGTGCGTTTTGTGTTGTGTTAATGTGTTTGGCTGGCCTGCCCAATAAGTACTGACGCCAGGAGGCATGCCTTGATTAGAGCGCGGAGCCTTTCTCACTGGACGCCAACGTGCTGTATGGGTTTCTGGACCGCGTCGTCGCGTTTGCCAAGTCCCAAGGCTACAGCAATGGCGTTGCGTCCGCCTACAACAGCAACAGTCTTCACGACACCAGCAGCAACAACGCAACTGACTTTACCAGTGTCCATATTGGCGCCTTCTCGGATGGCCTTCGCCAAACCAATCCACGGCCCCTGTCGCCATCGTCCACTGCCACGCCAAGTGCCACGAATGGCAGTTGGTGGCGGTGATGGCTAGGTCATTAATACAGTCTGACGTGGATTTTCATCTACTACGCTCATCACATCGGTTCAAAATCTGTCTGTCTGCAATGGATGCTTTCTATACTGTCTTCCAACGTACGAAACCACTCACGAGACCAGACGAAAGTCGTTCATAGCGTCTCAGAGCGCAGATCACGGCCACACCTCGTCCCCACCCACCGTCCAACGAGAGCATGTGGGCCAGAGGGAGTGGTCTTTTCTGTATTGGAGCAGGCACACAACTGTGGTCAAACAGATTCCTCGATATCAAGTTTTCCACGACTGATTCATGCGCGTGAGCTGGGTCTTGAGCAACAACGGTGAAAAACAATCATCCAGATTCTTCTCATCGGAATTTCTTGCTGCTGCACTTCAAAGTACTCCAGTGAAAAAAATGTTTATTCTATTTGCAAATAACTCATATCTACCGAGGACTTGGACGTACTGCTACTACTACAACTACCCATGACTATGAAAGGCGTTGTTGACTTGATCAGAATTCGATGGATCCGTTCGAGTCATCTGTGCCCGCGCGATGCTTTCGCGCTTTTGGTGTTCCTGCTGATGATACGGAAAGTGGGCTGTCGGCGTTTTCAAACTGGCCGCCGCTGTCTGTGCCGACCGATTCGTCCGAGTCCTGACGGCCCACACTTCCATGGAACCCGCTGCGGGCCGTGCCAAAGACTTCTTCATCAAACCGGTTTTCGTCGTCATTGGTGGTGTACGAGACATCGGACAGCACCGTGCCAGAGACCACTTGCGTCCGCCGTGCGGGCTCGTTAGCCCCAGCTAGGGCAGCGTGGAAGCTCGTAATAGTAGACGCTCGTGGCGGCGACGACGAGAAACGGTAGGTGGCTGCTGGTGGCGCCAGAGAAGAGCCACCGCTGATAGATGAGCTCGTGCTCATGCGGCTTTGGTTGTCGACTGACGCGCCGCCTTCACGCAGCGCGTCGATGCGGTCTCGAAGCGTACCGCCGGCTCCTCCTCCTCCCCCTGCTGCCCGGGCGTTGGACGAGGAGGAAACCGAGGAGACGGACGCTCGGTTGTTATTGTACTTGTTGTTACTAGTATAGTTGGAGTTGTTGCTGCTTGAACTGCCGCCCGAGCCCGGTGGAGGCGCAACCTGCGATCGGCTGTTGGCGACGGGCATGGCCGAGTAGGACGTGGCCGAGACTGTGGACGCGTTGCTGCCACGGGGCGAGTGAACTTGCACAAAAGGCACTTCTTGCAGTGATTCCGTATCTTGGTGGAATGGTGAGTCGGAGGTGTACGACCGGTTGCTGTTCTTGCGGTACTGCATGATGGGCGGCTGCTGCGGGTTGACTTGCTGTTGGCGTTGGTATTGGGCGCTCATTTTGCGGCCCGTGTGCTGCGGCGGCGTGGTGCCCGCCAGATCTGGTTGTGGCTTCTGATGGCCATAATACGCAGCGACTTGAGGAAGCTCTTGCTCTTGGTGTTGGGGACGGAAGGGTGGCATCTCCTCTCGCTTGTGGGCGGCAGCGCTGTACAATGGCTGCTGCTGCTGCTGTTGGTGCTGTTCCACTGGTGGAGCCAACTGAGAGCCACGGCGTGGCTTTGGTCTTGCGACAGGTGGTTGCGAAAACGAATTACGAGCCATTTGGTGGTCGTCGTGGCCGTACGGGTTGTAGTTTGGCTGCGGCGGCTCGGGCTTGGAGAACTTGAACGACGGCTCGCGCGTCGGGTACCGCGCTTGCTGCGCCTGCGCGTATCGAAGTTGCGCTTGCTCTTGCTGCTGCCGCTCTCGCTCGCGCGCGTGGACCACGGCGAGCGCCTCATCTCTCCCCTTCCGCTTGGCGCGCTGCACGCACACGACGCAGCACAGGAGGAGCATGAGGAAAAACAGCCCCACGCCGCCGATGCCCGACCACCAAATCCAGTCGTCCCATCCGGCTGCGCCTTTGAAGACTTCTTGGCCGCCCATTCACGCAGAAAGCTTTCTTTCTTATTTGTTGGTTTGTTGATTGGTTTGTTGGTTTGCCAAAAAGTTGTCGAAAAGATGGCGAGCTTCCCTTTTTTGCTGGATTTGTTGGTTTGTTTGGTTGTTTGTTTCCAGGAATGGAAATGGGGGAGAGGAGTGCAACCAAAACAAGTGCGGAGAGTGGTGCATGGAGTATGAACCCAAACCCTACCACTCCAACCCAGCCGAAGAAACTGCACTTGAAGTGCAGCTAATTTATGGTTTGTACCTGCTTAAATGCATACTATACACCTAATGGAAAAGCAGTCCAGGCAATGTTGGGGCAATTGTGACCTTGATCAAATGATATCTGGATGGAATACGTGGATCCAGGGGGAGTGTAAAAAGAAGTCATCGGTGAGACAAAACAGGTCCAATATGTTGATGCGAATTTTTTGAACGTTCAGGTCTTCCGTCCCAAGACAAGAGCGCCGTTGGATACTGTACATGTTGCGAATCGCAACGTTTCGAAGCGAAAGCGTCATTGTGTTCCGCACACCACAAAAAAGAACTGTGAGCGCCGCCGGCGATGCAAGGCGCTGCTTGCAGCTGAGTGAGCTGACTGCAATTGTACTGACACAGTGTGTCTGTGTCTGTGTGCCGCGCATTGGCTTCTTCCACCGTTTCGTTCGCGCCTGCGCCTACTGGCTCCACAACCGTGCCGATGCGAATCGTAGGACATGTCACATGTACATCTGCGCTTGAGAAGGAGCGATGGGGCTCATGGCCGATGGCTTCATTCGAGCACAGAACAAACAAAACTTCCACCTGGACCCATACCGGCACCAAAGGTGACTTCTAACACAAGGACGTCCAGCGGAGGGGTGACTATGGATGGGGAGTGGACGAGTCGAGAGCAGTGTATCGGCGTGAAATGAGGTGAAAACAAGTGGGGATGATGATGTACAATGTAGCATATATTTTCCTAGTATACAGATAAATGGAGCTCTTGTTGGATGAAGAGCCTTCTTAGAGAGCGACCACGTTGCGTGCGTCGGCAGCGCTCCATTCCTAATAATCGATGGACACGTTAGCACACGGTGGACAAAGTATAGCACACGGTGGACAAAGTATCCTACAGCAGTGATTTACTTACCGGCACCAGTGGGCCAAGGTCTTCGATTTGGTAACCCAGGTAGTTCGAGACACCAGGCACCTTGAGCAAGATCTTCTCGCACATTTGAGTGAACACGGAATCGGTTGGCGACATTTCTTATTCTTCTTGGGGGCTTGTTGGTTGGTTGATGAGGAAGCAAGTTGCAGACTGAGTGCCTTTGACCGCATTGCGGATCGCCGCTGTGGCATTGAAGGCGCAAGGTCACAAGCCTCCCTCCATGCAGCAGGAAGTAATCCAGCGATCAGCGACTCTGTGGCTGCACAGACGGTTGTCGTGATGGTTCCCGTCTCCATTCCCGCGCACGCCTGCGATCTCCACGTCATTGTCATCCGCTTCCTTCGGTGGGCGTGCAACGACGACAGCTTTGCAATGCAACAACAGAATCAGATGTTAATCATCCCTGCATCAGATATTGACCGGAATGTCAAAACAAGGTGGGTTATAAACGAATGACTGATAGTTGGTATTTGCGCAACACCGACTTCCGTAGCTGTTGATGCACTCTGGCACTCGTTTTGGGAAATCAGTACCGTTGAAGTGCCAGCTCAACAATCCATTTCCACGTGACAAGGGGGCCAGTTTCAGTCACGCGAGCCTGGCATTGCTATTCCATTATTGCGGCGAAGCAACGCATCCCTGATAAATTAACCACAGCACAACATTCAGGTCTCGGAAGCTCCAGGGCCATTGGTTGGATCAATACTGTACACTAATCACAGGTCCTATGGACAGGATTCTTCCTGCAGGGGTTGCAGCAACGCCAACACCCTTTATTCATGGCGTGCATGCCATGGGTCGCCATGCATTCATTCCAGAAAAAATAAATGGATCAGGAACTTGATGGTCTGGATATCTACTTGAGCTCCAGCTACAGTGTATTATTATAATCGTCGTTACTTGGATCGTGTTCCATCCTCTTCCTCCTCCTCCTTCTCTCTCACTTCTATCCGGATCAAATGGGACGCCACAACATCGTCTTTATCATCAAAGCCTTGCAACTCAACGGTGTGGTGGCCAACGCCAAGTCCACGCAATAAGAAATTGCCATCTGACCCATGCTTGACATGGATCCGCCACTTGTCATCCAGAAAAAGCTCGATTTTCTGGACATTTGCGACTTGAAACTCGAGCAAAATGGAGGACGAACGAACCGTGCTGCTGGCGCTTGGCTGGGTGATGATGACTGCACCGTCTGCAGGAGAAATGATCTTGGCCAGTGGCACCACGCTGGGAGCGTCTTGGATCGTGAAGGAAGTGGATCTTGTGAGTGTGTGAAGCACCCCATCACTTCCAGGGATCGGGAAAACCACTTCCACTTGGAGCTCATGGTGCTCGATAGTTCCTTGTCCAGTGCTAGTAGATGAGGCCAGGATATCACGTGGCCGCAGGCGATGGCGGATGGTCTTGGTGATGGAAACCGTGTCAACCTGGTTTGGCTCAATACGCCAGTAATCGATTTCAAAATGAAGCAAGCGGCCGTCCAGTGAGACTGTGTACTGGAAAGTCTCTGGACCATGGACACGAAGAGCTTCCACTGGAAAATGCTGGATGTGCCATTCGATCTGGATTGGATTTCCAGAGATATACGAAAAGTCGTCCATTTCTGGGGATACAAAATGGATGGAAACGTTGGAGATATCCCATGGCGTGAATAGCGCATCGATATTTGGCATGGAGTAGGTAACCGGGTTGAAAGACCGGTAACAAATCGCCAGGCAGTAGCTCACAAGCACAAACAAGACAGTGCCAATAAAGCAAGCATCCCGTTGCGCTGCCGCCGTATGCTGCTGCTGTAGCTTTGTCTGGGGCGCTGGCGATAACTTGCCTTGATGGGCAGTGGAGACTGGTTTCCGATGGCGCAGTCCGGTTTTCTCAGCCTGGAAGCTCGTGTCTTCGTCTTCTTGCTGTCCAGGGCGCTTGCCATTCGAAGAGATCTCAGCACGCACTTGCGACAAGCAGTCGATGCCCATAGGGGAAACCATGCGCTGCGCGTCGTCTTCACTGTCACTTTCAGAAATCGGGTCCAGCTCAGGTGTCTTACACCACTCGTCTTGTTGTTCTTCTTCTTGTTTCGCGACTTTCTTTGGATGTTCTCCTTCACACACGGATGAAGGCGTCGCGGCACCATCACTCATACCATCGCAGACAATCAAGTTGGAAGAATTTGAACTGCTTGACGTTGACGTGACCGAACAAGAATCGTCGCTGCCGATCGTCGACGTCTTGCCGAGCAAAAAGCGCAGCACTTCGTTCTTCTCCACTGGAATACTATCCAACTCGGAGAGGTGTTTGTTGCCCACCTTCGCTGCACATTCGTCAGCGCGCTGCTCTGCCGCTGTGCGCGTGGTGCTGCCAGTCTCCTCGCTTCTTCCTTCCCCCATGTTCACCAGTTCTTGTCCACCGTGAGAGTACCAGAAGATTCGATGATCATCAAACGGCGCGCACGCAGGTGATCCACAAAAAAAAATCGAAAAGATACGTGGGTCAAACGGGTTTGGGTTAGAAAACGATGGAACAACCCGCATAATATAAAATTTGGAAATCAAGTTTGTCAAAATTTGAGTTCTAATTGCACATAGACAGGCTTGAGGCCACATTTTACACACACAAGGCTACAGATATCGTTCTACATGTCTCCCACTCCCCTTGGCCGCCTCATATAAGCGCGCCATGGACTCCTTTGCCACTGCTATTCGTACTTCGCTGGCTCATCACTTCCAGTCCAGCGACTGTATCACGAGGCGGCTCTCGTTGTCGACTGTTATTAAAATTTCCTCTCGCCACTTGGCCTGGATCTCTCAAAAACCGGTTTTCATACGCCAATGTGTCTTGCTTGGTGCGGTACACAGCAAAGCCAGTGGATACAATCGTCAACACCAGCGTCATCATCGCCGTGCTGATCGCGACCCACCGCTGAGGACCGTAGCTGTTCATCAGCGCCGCTTGGTCCAACGACGCTCCCATCTTACCCACCGCGATGGAGCACCGTGGGCCAGACCACGAGCCGCCACGACACACACATCGTCGATTGATACAGCTGCCTGTGCTGACTGCTAAGAAGGCCTTCCCAGCGACAGTACAGTCATCGTCCGTACGACAGAAAGCACGGCCCGAGACTTCTTTGGCGGTATTAACATCGTCTTGGTATTCGTCCAAATGGCCTTGAATCCACTCCCGAGTCGGGTGCGTAACCGGGTTACACCCGACGGTCATGTTGGAGCCAGCGCGGGTATCCTGGTACAAGCGAATGTAATCAATCTTCATGGTCATTGGGAAGGCATCACAGAGTTTGTTGATGGCTGTGTTGTTGCCATTTCCTTTGCAAGGTCCACCTGGATTTGGCGGCGACGCGCCCCATTTCTTGGAGACCGCGACGTTCAAGATGATATACATGGGCTCTTCGATCATGATTTTCTGTGGGTTACTCTTGGCAAGGTCCTGGGGTACGTTTTCAATCGAACTCGCTGGGATTTCAAAAATCGGATCCCCTGAAAGCATCCACCGCACGTACCCTTGGCTTCCTGGCACCCACTCGACTTGGTACGTGAGAAACTCCGTGTACGCAGCGACTTGGAGGGGCCAGTTGGCCGAGATCGCATCCATTTGGTACGCGAATGGCTTGACTTTGGAGCCATCGGCTTGTCGCGTCTTCGGGTCGCATCGCGGATCTTGGTGGCCCGGGCTGCATAGAAAGGCACCGTCGTACCCGTTCATCACAGGATAACACGAGCCATTCGGATTGATGCCCCAGCGAAGCGCTGTCGCCGTGGCCGTAGCGCTGGAGCCGTTCTGGTTCTGGAGCAAGTCCAGGTCAGCATGGGGGTCTTCCGAGGCCGAGCAAATCTCGGGGGTACACACATTCACAGTGATGCCTTTCTCTAGCGAGGCCTTGATGGCTGCATAGCTTTGTCCTGGCAGTGGTTTGTCTGGGGTACACGCGAAATTAGGACCATATCGAAGCGCTTGGTACCAAGATTTATGGCGCCGGGCGGCGAAGACTGGTGTGGGTACGTCCGGCCTATTGGCGCCAAGTGTCGTACACTGGCTGGTGTACACACAATCAGAAGGTTCTCCACCAATCGCTGGGAAAACACGGAACGACGCAGGCATGCCTGGCCCGATTTGCACTGACGAGGAGATGGCCTTGCCCAAGCCTTCCAGTAAATCAATCTCTGGTGCACCTCGTCCTTGGTGTGGGTTGAGACCGTACCCTGGGTTACGATCACACGCCGAAATCCTTTGGTTGGAGGCATTGAAGACTTGTGGGTTACACTCGTTGTATGAGAACGGCCACATGCGGTTGGTGGATGCAGTGAACAAGGCACGGCCAAGGTTGCCCATGAGCCAAATGCCAGGCCATGTCGGGTAATATTGGATACTTGACGCGACAGAATTGGCTGGTTTGGCAAGATCTGGGTTGCCCACACTGGAAGAAGTCGCACCAGGAAGCTGCACTCTGGCTTCCAGCATGCCGCCTTGGTAGCAGAATTTGTTCCACGTCTGAAGCATTGCCGACCGGTAGTAGAACGTGACCGACTCCATCGCTGGTGGGGTCAAGTACGCATTCCAGACGCGCACTTTCGTGGTTTCTTCGGCCACATTGATCGCCAAGTAGCAAGTCTTGGTTCCAGTATTAGTAGTATCGCCTTGTCCGTCCTCATCACAGACTGTGGTGGTCATATTGTGGCCGTAAAATTCCAGCGCGGCATTCACCCCGTCGGGTTTCTCAAGAGAGGTCCACAAATGGTCTTGCCCTGGCTCAAACGTTCTTCCTGGCACGTCAAACTCGTCGCTCATGACAAGCTCCCATCGCGTGCCACGCGAGCTCAAGTACGGGTGGCGGTCCAGCGGTGTGGACGGATCGACCCAGACCCGCAGACCGGACTTGGTCGGAAGCTCCGAGGCCGAAGCGGGCGTGGCTGGTGGAACCCACGTTGTTAAGAGCGCGAGTGCGACGAGGAGGCAGCGCATTGTTGCCAGTGCAAAGTGTGTGGTATCCAGAACTGCAAGTGGCTTTCTCGTTCGAGTCCTGAATGGCTGTGGGGTCTGTCGAGCAGCTCACCGTAATGCAGACGCTCTCATGGCCCCACCCATCATGGCAAAACTTGAACCATCCTTCCGATTGAACGATAGCTGTCTACAACACCCAGTCTGATGATGGCCATGGTGACCATTTTGGTGACCGCCGTCCAAGCAAAACGTTGTTGCGTGCGATTCCAGCAAGGCAGATGGAGATCAATGGAGGTGTGCAAGTGACCACTATCCCACATGATATTTTCGTACCCAATCTCTTTTTTCAACCAATCACGTTCTCCAATTTTGATGTGAATGCTCTTTCATTGGCTATAAAAATTTTAGTGGCCCATTTTTGGCGAATCAAACCGTCGAATACGTGGAGCTCTTCCATCAGGTTGTCCTTTTTATTTCTCGAGCTTCAAAGTGGGTACAAACTGTTGTGTGGTTGTTGTCGCCAAATTGACTGTGAACTGGCCCAGTCCATGGCCAATGGAGCGCATGGATATTGAGTCTTGTGGGGAGCTGCAGTACTGGACCGTGATAGGATCCGCCAGGGAAACTGAAGATGAATGGAGTGTCCCAGAGCGAATTGCTCCCTTGAAGAAAACGCAAAAAGTTGCTCTGTCCTGGATCGCGAACGTCCATCGAAGCCAGCTTTGTGTGTGCCAATGGTGAACAATGAAGAGCGACATACATGAGTGCTTTACTTCTATCGCGCTACTGTCCAGTTTGCTACACTGTTGAAGACCATATCGTATTGATCCAGCGCTGGGCAAAATGGCACCTGCCTCGAGATACAGACCATAGCGCAGCACAAGCATGGCTGATGCAGTGAAGCTCCGTTGCGGTGGCGGCGTCAAGTCCAACTATTACCGAGACATGTGCATGGCGGCGACAGCAGCATTCTTGCCGCCAATGACTTCCGCATACTACAGCACCATACTCCAGAGCCAACCAAACGTATCACTACAGTGTCAATATCACTGGCAGCGAATTTCCACTGTACCGTGGGCCCTGGTGATAGTGACCCCCGTAAAGCTCTATATTTTGTGATATTAAGTACCAGATGGTGATTCTTCAATCAGATGCATGCTCATCTCATCACCTTTGACCTTACATAACCTTCATGTTTGTATCGCATTAGGGAGGGTCACTATCACCAAGGCCCACGGTATTTATTTTTGAGTTTCATACTAAAATCAAGTGCGATCAAGGAAATAAATATACCGGTATTAATATCATTTGTTTAGGATGGTATCCACACACAAAAAACATACTCCAGTATTCACGAATCAAATGAAATGATCACGCCATTTGATTGCGCGCATGTGAATCGCCACCAGAGAAATCGTCATTGGTCGACTCGACATGACAAAATGGAAAACGGATACAAATCCAAGCAGCAAGCGACGGTGGTTGCAGTGATACGAAAATGTACATTCATTCATTCATGTCACTCTGGCGCTGGATCTTTTTTTTTAGTTGATCTCATTGTTTTTTATGGCACCCCGTCGGTTGGGGTCACCCATTGGGTTGGCTCGGCTTGGCTGGCTCAGTACCATCAGTTGCTGCGGCTGGTGGTTTTGTGGTGGAAAAGAGAAAACGAAACACTGTTGAGCAATGGGTTGTTTTGGACTTGTAAACGCTGCGTGGGTTTCGTTTCATTTCTGGATTTGCCAACAAGCAACAAGCAACACACAACCTGCATCTTCCACATATCCACGAGCCTTAACAGTCACCATGGTCGCCGCTACACAAGCCACCAAGCCACAACACTGGTGGGCCACGTTCATTCAAGGCGCTGTCCATGTAGTGGAAAAGCTTTGCCCACCACTGGAGCGCAGTCTGCGGTGGGACGCATCCGATTTTGGGTCATTGGGAGCTCTTGAGGTGGGTTTGTCTTATTCGTAGTTGGCACCAGTCTGAGGCTCTTTCTCTAACAGTTATTGTGTTATTTGTAGGAAGAGTGCAACAGACGGGATGAACCAAACTTGACGCAGTCCAGTTCCATGCCCACCCACTCGTTGATCACCGAGAGAGGCGATTTCTTACCACAAGCCGCAGGCGCAGCATAACCAAAGATCTCCTCTTCAAGGTGTCCAGATGACGGCCCATTTCCCATTTGATGGCAGCTACGTGGAAGAAGAAAGCTGACAAAGAACGACAACAAAAAGAGTTCTTCTCCTCTCTCCCTTCACGGCGTTGAACTTGGTGGTGGCATGTATTTATTCCTCACAGTGAGATGCCATAGTATAATAAAGCAGTCGCCAGGACAAGACTGTTCTCATCATATTCTTCGATTGTTTTTCTTTTTGGCTTTCTGCATACGTATACCATTTTACTCTTGCACTTGCCGACTGGAATCCAGTGAAAACACCATCTTCTTCGTCGGACTCACGTGCGCTGCGCCACTGGGTGCCGGTGCCGGTGCTCGGTGCCAGTGAGCTTCACTCGCACTTCAATAATGCTTGTGGCAAATGATTATGGCAAATGGAAACCTTCCACGTCGTCGTCCTTCTTGAATGAGAAACACAAGACCATTTCTTGGGATGAACGCCATTTTACAAATTGGCTCGTGGGCTTCCAACCTCACCAGCGATAAAACAAGAAACTATTACAAGCGCGAGTTCATCTGCACACCAGAACAAAAGGATGTTTGACGACGTGCAAGCCACGGTGGATTTGCTTTGTGGCCACGCGATCGAAGGCGCCGTGGATTTGGCCGAGTTTTTCTGCCCGGCGCTGACCGAGTTTTTAAGCTGGGACCTGGCCGAGCCAGCGCTTTCGTATGTTGTCGATGTACGTTGCACTGTATCTACATTGAGGTTTTCTGTGGGAGGTACTGCAGACGACTGACTTGCGCATGGTGCTGGTCTCGTGTAGGAAGAATGGCTCCCGGCAAACATTGCGACAGTGTTCCCTGATGTTGGCGAAATCGTGCAAAGCTGGTGGACGGCAGCGAGTGCCGTGCTACCAGTGCCTGTCCTGGAGCAAGCAGCAGGAGCAGCCTGAAAAGAAAGCAAAAGATCGGACTGTCATGTATAATTGCATAAAATATCTTCGATTGCATCATGTCATGCGGTGGCCACGACATTTGTGGCTATCCATGGCGCGCCATCCCTTCATCGTTCACAGTGCTGCGGTGACATCGATGGTCCTGTAGTCTGGGTGCTTGGTGGCAACATTGTTGCGCCGTCTTTGCTGCTTGAGCAGGCAGAAGCAGCGTGATGTCATTGCGTGGGCAGTGGATGTTGAAGTTGTTAGTCGGACCAAATGGTTCCAATGTTCAATGTCACGTTGATGACACGACAGTGACGTCGTTTCCCATCACCATGTCCACCCAGCCAGCGGTCCAAAGCCTCCGACGAGGGCTCCAGTCCACAGATGATGACACCTGGGGCTTGGACGGTGTGAGACGCTCGCAATCGAATGATTCAAACTGATGAAACGCGTGGGCGTAATCTGACGGCGTCATCAAAACATTCATTCTCACTGGATATTTTTTCGCGTTTCGCTGCTTCGAGAATTGCGATGACGGCAACATTGAAGTGGGACGGCGACGAGTCATCCACTGAAACGTCTTGTGATTGGTTGAAAGGGTGCTTGAAATGTTTTGATTGGCTGGCACAAACGAGAAAGTGCAGCATAATAAACCCATTTGAGTCCAGCAAATTGTTTTTGATTATTTCGAGAAGCATGTCTATGCTGTCGTCACAACGACTCGTTCTTCTTCTCCATCCATCCAGAAGATCCAGCCCAGCGTCTCTCTCATGGACGCCATGATGGGCTCCATCACGGAGAGGCAGGCAGCGCGTGGTTCAGATGATCCAGCCTCAGTTTAATATTTGCTCCACATCAAGCATAACAACATCAACAGCATCAAGTCGAGTGATATCCAGTAAACGGTGCCACTCCACAACAACCACCCCCAACAAACAAATCAAATCAGCCAAGCCATGCTATCGCCACTACAAGTTGGTGACGCCTTCCTGGGCCAAATGTGCGAAGCGGCCGTCTACGTGGTCGACCATGTCATGCCGCGTGTATCCAAGTACTGGCTGCATTGGGAGACCGACGACATCGATTTGGGTCCAATCCTTCCGGTATGTTATTGATACTGTCCCTATTGTTGGTGGAATTCTTCACGACGTCCATGAGATCTGACTATCCATGAATTTTGCAGGAATTTGGAACGGAACTTCATCCGAAAACCACCGAAATCGCACAAGCTCAAGCCAAAGCCACAATAGCCTAATAGTGCTGAGCTCAAGGAAACAAACACAAATTATATTTACCATTTTTTTTGTACTCTACATAATATATCCGACATCGTATGCGGGATCTGTCATTGTTTCGATTCTGTCAACTCTGTGGACAAGCAGCGTCTCGACATCCTGACGCTTTTGCTTTTGATTGTCCGTGCTCGTTTTTTATTTATTTTTTACTTTGTCTGCCCCTTGTGCGCTGGGCCAGTCTCGCAATTTAAAAGTTGTTGGTTGTATCAGGCGCATCCAAAGTACTGTGTTCGGTATCGTTCTGTGTAAAGCCAACAGATATGGCAGGCATCTGCGATGCTCAACATTGAAAGTCACCAGTTGCGTAAATGGAAATATACAAACATTTTTTATAAAAAAAATAATTGGTGAGGTTGAAAAAAATAGAGTTTTGGTGAAAAAGATTTTTGTGCAGGACTTTGCATAAAAAACGATGGTTCTTGTCACAAGCCCATCATGGCATCGACATCGAGTCTCTCCACTGGGGACGGCGGGTACGATGCCTTTCCCCAGAAGATGTAATTCGCTGGGTTCTCTTTCAACTTTCTCCAATTCAGGACACTTGGGTTGTCTTCCCCTTGGAACAATAGCGAGTACTTGAGCTTCAAAGTCATGTAATGCTCCGCTGCCCCTCGATCTTGATTCGCACAAGCGAATTGAAACGCATCGTACAGCGCCCCAGGCAACTCGGCGCGTAGTTCAAGCCGTGAGCAAAGGAGCTCCACGTACTTGCGTAGATAGTACTGCGTCGTCTTGCGATTGCACATGAGTGTACGCGCAATTTCGTGCTTGAGACTATTCGCCACACGAATGGAGACGTCTCGGCGTGGGTCGTCCACCGTGCAAGCTGGACACGTGCAGGTAAACGCAAACAGCAAATCCAATCGCCCCTGGCGGCCGTCCCAGTGCTCACAGTCCATGTAGGTGATCGTGATCTCTTCCCCTTCGCTGATGTCCGCAAGCGCTTGGACGTACAGCGGGCCGTTGCTCGAATGGTGGTTCGCATTTGGACAGCACGAGTGGTTCATCTTGCTTGCCATCGTGAACAGCCCACCGGTGCCGCCACCGAGAGGCAGTCCGCTGCGTTTGGAAACCTTGATCAGTCTTGCCACGGGTTCCAAGTTTGCATCATACGCAGCAAAGTTCTGGAGCATTTTGAAGTCGCAATGCTGTGCGACTCGTGCGACTTCGTGCTCGTCAAATTTGTAGATGGGTGTCTCCCGCAGAATGTTCTCGCCCAACTTGATATCACGCGTGGCGAACAGCCCCTGCCCTTTGCCCGCAGAGTCACGGATCTCACACTTGGCTGTAGAGAGCATTGTACCTGGCACTCGCTTG
>JAADWJ010000588.1:0-15241 GCA_023336165.1 Pythium monospermum | reverse complement strand
ATTAGGAAAACCCGGTACAAAAAGGCAGGACACGGACGGACTTGAACACCCGAGTCCGGTTTGACTTGATTAAAGTATTATGTCCTGCCCGTTTAGGGCCCCTAAACCCTAAACCCTAGGCTGCTGGAATTGCTCGTAGGTAGGCCGCTGCTTTCGAGTTGACGCTCTCGAGGTTCTTGAGCGTAGCCACAAAGAGATTCTTTGTCGTAGCCGCGTTGGCAGCCCACACAAACTTCTCCTGGCTGACACTGAGACGAACCGACGTGTCCGCTCTCATATTCCCTGGTAAGACACACGGCGTTAGCAGAGATTACTCACCGGGTTGTTGACCAACTTACCAATGATATGACGGATACAGTGCATGTTGAAGACGCCTAGACTGGCTGCGGCTGAGACGAGACCGACGTTCTGGTCACTGAAAGTGGGACAAGTCTTGAGTGGGAAGCCTTGTGACAGGACACACCGGAAGAACCAAGTGTAGTTGTCGAAATCTTCAACTGGCGCCAACGCCACCGCAGCAATCTGGTTGGCGAAGTTGCCATCTCGGCCGACCAGAATCAACTTGACTCCATTGTATCGACGATACTTCATGTGTGCCGCGTCCACTCCGAACACTCCCTGGCCTTGTAAGAACCACTGGGCGTTCAGCACAACGATCGCACGCCTGAAGTGCCCGGTTTTGTAGCACTCGAACCCTAGTACACGTCCGGATTCAGTCGTTGCAGCTCTGCCAAGAAGCTGGGGAGACGGGCAATCGTGGTTGGATCCTCTGAAAACATCTCAGAGGTGACGACCTCTTTCGCGCGGTACATGGTGTTCTGCGACGCTCTCATTCCCTCTTGGTGGTGCAGTTGGGTGAACAAGAGCGCGTGCAGGGAGTGATGGGTTGGATGCAAGGGCGGACCGAACGACGTGATGAGCTGCGAGTTGCTTACGAGTTGGCTTGGCACGGCCTAAGCAGTTGATGTGGTCGACGTCGGCTCAGGTCACATGCCAGTCACCTGGGCCGCCTTTGAAACTGCGGTTCAGGTGCACACACCAAGTACAACCTGAGCTTGCACTCGAACACTGTAGCTTCCTGAATTTCCCCCCACGAGACGTGACACAAGCTGTCTTGGATTGACGTAGCGCCAGTAGCTGTATGGCATTCACAGCGTCTCTCCCTGTCGGCCACCTCTCCTCCATCAAGCGCTCTAAGTCTGTACCCGCGTCCATTCTCCCTGTGGACTTCTTTCGTTGTGAACCGAGGCCACAGTGGCTTCTCCCCTCTGTAAGTCACTGACGCTATAAATGGCTACAGTAAGGAAAGCGTAATTTACGCGGTCAGTATCCTTCATGCGATGCTGCTCACTGTTTAAAACAGACCAGGTCACGTTCTGGTGAAACTTTCAAAGCGGGTCACCTTTTGCAATTAACCCCAAAAAGAATGCCATTTGACCCAACATACCACATTTTTGAGAAAAGTGAAGTTTGCCTCCCCACACCGACATCAAAGTAAATGATTGGAATCATAAATACTCACTTCGACGCATTAGTGGGACCAAAACAGCTAATGGCCTCGAATTACGGCTATTTTTTTTTTGTTTTTGTGCAGGTTTTTCTTAACAAATAAATAACCAATTTGTCTTCAAAACCTCGGGTTTTAACAGTAAGATCACAGCCACTCCCAATTTCCCAAAAGCATTTATTTTGTGAAGTACGGTAGGTGCAACCGCTACTAGAGTTCTAATCATAAAGTTACTCAATAGACTCCACCTTACAACAACAACAACAATAAAAAGGTTTGGCGAAATTACGGAAAGCTCTCATTTTTACCTGACATCACGAGCTCCTTCTATTAGTGACCCCTCGATTTTCTTACTCTTTCTTATAAAACTCCTGCTGGATTCGAACTATTATGTCGTTATATGGAGGCTTTTTCGTGGTAACAACATTTTTCGACACGAAAGTCTTCAGTATAATGGGCTTCGCCCAATAATATCACTTTAGAGGCGAAGTCGTTCGCGTTGTAGACACAATGGCGCTATGGCACCACGTAGCCCCTCATCGGACTTGGTCTCCTCAACGGACGTGTCGTCGCTGACGTTATCGATGTCGGCTTTACGAGAACCCACCTCGCTGTCAATGTCGCTGTCGCTATCGTAGCTACAGCTATAGTCGCTGGTGCGATACTCTTGCTGGATTTGCGGCTGGACTCGAGCGTACACATCTTCACCCTCGGTGCGACTACGAGCTTCACTCTCGGTGCGGCCACGTGCTGGGTTCTCGGCGGGTGCTGTTATCCTGATGTCTTCCACGGCAGCAAGGTGTGCCGAACCATCGCACTTGACCGAGATGGTGAACGCCGCCTTCACTGCTTTGTGACTATTGAATCCATCCACTTCGAGCACCGATGAGGTCAGGAGCGTAAACGCTTTCCCATCGGAAGAGCGATACGCAACGTTATCGATACATCTCGGCTGATTCTTTTTCGCGAGAGAAGTTGGCTCGGTCGTGACGACTTCAAAACCCTGTAGATGCTCCGTTATGAATCCCGGCGTGTTATTGAAATCACCAGCCACAATCATTGGTTGATTTCTCCACGTGGCTTCTTCCGTAAGCAGTTTGAGTAGGTCGATTGACTTACCCCTTTTCAAGTGGACACCGCAGATACCGAACTTTAGGTTGGAGATTTTGTCTCTTAGGGTCGTCACCACGTACTTGCCAACATCAGAGCTGATCAGCTCGCCGACCCTTTCGTATCGACTAGCAGGGTAGTAAAAGCCAATGAATTCGCTCCGAACCAATTCGTCGACGTCGGACGTATAATCCAGGCCTTTCGTTTCCAGCTCCTGTGATATTCTGTCGGCGCTTGAACGGCTGAGTATCTCGGTCAAAACGACTATCGCCATCGAGTTGTCGTTGATAAATGTCGCAAGGTTGGCGTAAGCAGTGTTGGCAGCTTCTTGCTTATCGGAGTCAGTTGAAGTCACAATCATCCGATCGATGTTCAGAGTGTACACATTAATAGTCGGCCACGCTTCGTTGCCGATGGAGTCGGATGGCTCGACATCGACTGACGCAACAACTATGGGAGCGGCAACCGCGGGGGCAGTACCGAGGCCAGCAAACGTGGCGGTAGTATCGCCGGCGGCAGTATCGGGGGCGGTAACCACGGCGGTAGTATCGGGGCTGGCAACCACGGCGGCAGTACCGGGGGCGGAAGTATCGCCGGCAGCAGTGTAGGGGCCGGCAACCACGGTAGCAGTACTGGGGGCGGTGATACCAGGGGCGGTAATGACTGGGGTGGTGACTGGGGCATCATGGCCTTTCCACTTTCCACACCAGTATGGACCGGCTTCAAGTTCTTTTTCCTGTTTGCATTGGGCGCCTCTCGTGGTAAGAGCGGAGCACTGAATTCGTGGCATGATGAAGAGTAGGTTGGTTTTTGGTAGGCTTGACTTCGAGATGGGAGTTCAAACCTGAGGTATCTGCATCATCCAAGGTGTGTCTAAAACCAAACGAATCAAACAAGTGGGAGAGGACGCTAAGATTGCATCCTTGCTGTCTTATGTTTCAATCTGTACTATTAATAGTACCAAGCGTCTTATCGTCGTCTAACATTAAACATATGATTCTGTAGTACTGTATATCGAACCAGCCAACTGTGCATCACACTGCGATAACGACAACCTCTATTATAGATTGGCTGGGTTGGATCTCTTCACTGGAGCTTCACCACAAGCGCGATTTCTATCAAAAAATGCGGCGTCGTTCTTCTGCACTTGCTTCTCAAAGTGAAGGGCTGCACTGCATCTTCTTGTGAGTTGCCTGACAGCAAAGGGCTAACGATAGGGTAGGAAAGACTGTTTTAGATTGCCAGGTCGTGCAAGCCATGGTACACTCCACCACGAAATGTCGTTCGCGACACTGTCAACAGTTGTCGGGATATAAGATTTGCTGGTATCTGGGATCCAGCGTGCGAGCTGCCGCTTTCCATGGCCAAGACACGAGCTTGTACGCGATAGAAGGCAACAACAGCTGCCACACCATTCCGGCGCGGGTCATTTGGTCGCTATTGTTGCAGAGTGGCGCTGCCGCGGCATCTCGCAAGCCACGCGCGCACGAGGATGACGAGGCCTTGCGCAACTTCCTTACAAGGTACAGCACAAGCTGCAGCGAGGCCGAGACGTGGCTCAAGAAATTCGACGAGATGGTCCAATGGACGACGTCAGACAGCACAACACCGAAAATCAACTCGCAAAGCTCTTTGCCCAGCTGTATGGGAAGATTGACAACGGAATGATGAACGTGCGCTGTGGCAATGATGCCATCAATCGAGAAATTGGTGGCCATTTCGATCTACCCTTTGTGGGTCCACCACGCCCACGCATGATGCGCTCCCTATTGCTGTCGGTCAGCTCGGACCACGTGCACCAGCAGTTGGATGCGATCAATGGACTGATCGATTGTGGATTGGTCGACGGAACAAGTTAGCGCAACTGGGTGACGGCGAACAAGCAGAAAAGCAGTAATAGTAGCTCCACCAACAAGTACCACCACCAGCCACGAGATGTGCAGATGCAATCGATCCGAAAGCATCCGCAAGAGTGCGTGATGTACCAAACCACGATGCAGTTGCTCTTGCGCCAAGAGTTACGACGCGAATGCTTCCGGTAGGTTAGTCTTTTGACTGCGCGATTGACACGTCCAAGACGCTAGTTGTACAAGACTCAGAAATGCTAGACAACCCGGATGATTCTCTATTCTCTCTGTGTTTGACCGTCACGGTTTCGTTCCCCAGAGCGACGAATGGCGCCCCAAATACTCGGCACGTGAGCCAGGCTGAGGTTGGAAGCTGGCCACATTTTTCTCACTAACTGGACCACAGAGCTGCAAACTCAGCATGCAGCTTCGTTCGTACTCGCCGAAACTGAAGTTTATTTATTGTTTGATTTCTGTGAAAGAGTCGGCGTTCATGACGAAATAGATCCGCCGAATTCGTCGACGTTTCGTCCAAACTCTAGTCGAGTTGCCTCCACCACCTTGACCAGTCCCACCGAACTGACAAATCAAACGCGGCTTTGCGAACGTCGTCCATGACGGTAAAACCAACAAACACATGTATTATAATACAAATTGGCCCACGACGGGGCTCACGTTACTTTGACCTTTTCGACTTTGTACCTCGCTTTGTACTCCAAGAAGAGCTCGCTCGGCGGCATTTGTGTCGTATCGGTGCCACGCGGTCTCATGACATGCAGCTTGTAGGATCCCAGTGGTGACAAAAGAAAGAATTTGGACCAGTTGATCTTGACAAGGGACGCGTCAATCTCCCGGCCGCTGAGCGATAGCGCCAGAGCAGGGACGAGCGCAACTTGCTTTCCGCCAGGAAAGATCTGAGCGCAAAACCAGACCGTGGCGTCGTACACGAGCCCCGTGCAATTCGATGTCTTTGTATCGAACGTCGCGAATCGTGGCACGCGTTTCGTCACGAAATACGTTTTTAATCAATTGGCCTCGAAAAAGTCGCCTTCGGCCAAGGAAAGACCAATATTATAGTGGCTCACAGCTCCACCAGTTGACAAGCTCTTGCGCGATCTCAGTGGACGCTGTATATCAATGTTGTCGCGTACAATGCCTCGGCGGTGGAAGCGGTGTACACGCGCGACAAGGACATCGCCGGCAGCGAAGCGTTTGGTCGGTTTACTGAGGTGTTCAGCGACGGCGCTACAACCCGAGACCGTGTCCGCAGCGTCGTCTCGCTCTTTATCACGATATCGTCCGACTCGACGTCCACGCCACTCGCTCATGGGTGAGTGGCATTTCGACACGCGGTCACTTTCACGTGCGACGATCCATCTGACGACCCGTATGAGCTTGCTGTGGGCTCTGATAGGACTCCTTCTCCGGGGACTTGGACCCCCAGGGACGGACACGTCGCCATCCTTCTCAGAGTCGTCGTTCTGCGTGCTCAGCTTGTGGTGGATCGTGGTGGGTGGTCGTCCTCGTCTTCTTCATCGGACGTTGCTGCTGCGTGACACGTACACGACGACCCCTCGTCACCAACACGGTCATTGAAACGACGGCGACACCCACTCTCACCCTCGCGAGTCCGACCTACAGTGGTGGACTTTCGCTCGGCAGACGCGGCAGCAGTTGATGGAAAGGAACACGCCGCGCGAGCCGCGACTGAGGCGCGACAAGAGGCGCGCAGCCGAACGGCAAGCGTTTGTGGCCGAAGCCACCAAGCGCGCGGAACGGTATCACCAGATGATGCAAGTCCAGCAGCAAGACGAACGCGAGTCGTTCCCACCACGGGTGATCGAGAAGTCGACTAGCTATTAACAGGACCTGCTCACTGCAGAACAACACAACTTCAATCCCCCGTCATATTATAATACCACAGAGTTTGAGCTTCACACACAGCACTACCAAGAAGAAGAAGACGAACTACCCTGTCCTTTGCAAATGTGCTTGCTTCACAATTTCCTGCACTTGCGTGGGGATCGCATCCATGGTATTCCCACTTGCTGCACCACTCAGGTACTGGTCATGGAGACGCACATATCGACGTTCCAGTCGCGGCGGCTCGTGTTGCTCTTCTTCCTGCTCCCATCTCCACCACCATGGCCACCAGTACGCTGCTGCTGCTGCTGCTTCTGCAAGACATCCATCGCGCAGATCGCATCGCAAGCCAATTCGATCTTTTCCGCCTCGCTCATGGCGTCCGCTTCGCCACTTGCGGCAACCAAGGCAGGCAACCGCGCGACCAGTTCCAGGTACAAAAAAGACGATTTCGTCATACGCGTGGCCACTTCCTTTTTCGCAAACGCAGCCAGTTGCGGAACGACGTGAGGCATTTGGGCTTTGTCTCGTGACTGGATCGCTCTGGGCACCAGCGACGCGCTCGCGCACACGCCTTGACAAACTCCATCCACCAGTCGGCGTCCGTGAGCACGGGGAAGATCCGCGCGTAGTCGACCGCGACAAGTCGCCACAATTCCTGGTCCTCGAGGCCCGCGGTATCAAACAGGAACGCGCCGAGCGCATTCTTGCGACTGTACCTGGTAAGAGCCGACTCGAGCCGCCCTTGGTCGTCCAGCAACGCCAGCACCTTTTCCAAATCCGCGGATTGCTTGTGGAACTTGAAATACTCGACGACAAACTCGACCGTGGCGGCCGCGACCTTGACGTCTTTCGGCGAAAACGAAAGCGGATCGTCCAGCACTTTCCCGTACGTATCCAGCACGAGTTCCAAGGCCGCCAGTGGCTGGCACTGGACAAGCAGTGCGTTTGTACCGATCCGAACAGGCGTGGCATCGATTTTGTGGCTGCTGCTGGAAGCGAACTCCTGGAACAAGGCGCGAAAGGCAGCCACTTGGTCGTACTGATGGAGAAACATGGCGGCGGTCATCACACGTGGGAAGAGCCCAAGATTCTCTGGCTCCACCTGATGCACATGGACCATCTCGTGGAACAACTCGAGCACTTGTTGGCTGGCGGCTTCTGTCGCAGCGTATTCGTGCGGGTGCGAGGCTTGCGTGGCGATCCGCTTCCTACAAATCTCGTAGCTTTCCGCGAACAAAGACCGGCGCCAAGTCGTATTACTTTCTTCTTCTTCGTGTGCTTCATGGCAAACGACAAAAGTACTCGCGATCAAACGAGACGATCGCATTGAAATAGGCCCGGCCATCCAATTGGTAGCCCTCGTGGCGCATCACCTGTAGGATTTGCCTCGCCACAGTGCTGTTGTTTGTCATGCGCGTCGCGTACAGCATCTGGTGGCAAAACGATTCATCATGCAAACGCTCGTTGTCGTCGACTTGGTGGTACAACGCAAGCGCTTTTCTGAATTGTTTCGTGGCGACGAGCGCGCCCATGTACGTGTGGGTCATCTTGGTCAATGGGCGAATCCCTTGGGCGATTGCGCGGTCGTAACTGGTGCCCACTTGCGCGTAGTCGTGGAGCGCAAAATGGGTTTGCATGGCTTCCATATGATACGACGCGATGGCGTCCCGCAAGTCCACTGTGGTGCCATTGGCCAGCGAGGCTGTGCCCACGGTCGAGGCGATCCATTCACAATGGGTCATGACGGCCAGCGCAAGATCCAGCTGTCCAGAGATCCGGAAAAACGAAATGGCGTGTTTCTCGGTGATTTGCGTGGTCACGTCGTCGTATTCGACTGACTGGAATGGGTGTTCTCCTGCTGCCGCTCCACCACCACCACCAGCAGCAGCAGCAGCAGTCCGCAACAAAGAACTCTCCTTGCCGAGCAGCAAGCGGTGGGTCGCGTGCAGTGGCTCGTAGCAGTCGTACACGGCACGCAGAACCGCGGCGTAGTCTCCCTTGTCCGCCAACTCTTTCATCCACTCGTATTTACGGAGACGGAGGACGGTCTTGGGGTTTGGAGGGGTGGCTGCACTTTCCGATGGGTTACGATCAACGGTACGACGACGACCAGTAGCAGCAGCAGCTCCTCCGCCACCATGAGAGTCGCGTCGCGGCCAACGGCGACGAGGACTGGATGGCGACGCCTTGTTCTTCTCTCCAGCGATGGTCGAATACGACAGCTTGCCCAAGACATCGTAGAGCGACGCTGCGATGGGCAGCCCACGCCACGCAGTAGCAGATGTCGGACAGCGAGGCGCGCCACGCAGTGCCGCAACCACACGAGTCGTCGTCGTCGTTGTCGACTGCAGGGCGTGTTGCGTGCGGTACAGCCGTGCTCGGTGGCGCGCAACGCACGCGATCAGCGCCGACATTTTGGTTTTGGTTTTGTGTGGTCCTCACCTTTGTATACTGTATTCTGTATGAGCAGTTTGATTGGTTAATATTTGCTTCAAATCTGCGACATGTGTCGGCAAACGCCAAGGTATAATACTGTACTGTTAACGTTATCGCAAATTCTACACAATGGCGAGTGGACTAAACGCTCTATGCTTGGTCTTGGCGCTTGCATCATGGGTTGCCTTTGGCAACACGACGCCGCCTTTCGTGCCTTTCGTCGACTTGGGATCTCTGGCCTCTACGTGTTTGTCTTGCTTCCACTGGCCCACTTGCCGGGTCTCAAAGTTGACCCACAGCCCCGTCTTGTACCGCGCGGCAGCCTCCAGCGCGTGGGTCAATGACGGCGTCGCCAGTTTGTACGCTTTCACCTCTGGATGGAGTCCACCGGCTCCAGCAGAACCTGCAGCTGCCGCCCTCCTAGTGACGACGACGTCGCGTCCGTGCTTGCTCGCGATGTACGCCTCTGTCTCCACGGCTGCCTCGCCATCCAGCTCACCGGTGAACACAAAGCCCGAGTGTGGGATAAAGATCACATCTACGTTGACCAGTGTGTTGATGGACGAGTTGGCGATCACGGACGCGTACTTGTTCTTGTACCACCGCAAGATCGGGTACACCGCGATGGCGCAGAGCACGCAGTCCACGACCACGACCACCAGTGCGCGCGAGTAGATTTCCAGCTGCCACGCGAGCCCCAAGTGGATCGTCGCGTAAAACAGAGCGGTCACAAAAGCCGCGAGGGACCACGAGATGCGGCCAGGAAGCGTCATGTCGGTCGCGAGCGACAGCACGCCGACGCCGAAGCGCCAGCTGCACAAAAACACGGCGAGCAACGACTTGGCCTGCCTGGCCATCGACGTGTCGGAAGACTCGAGCTGCACGAGGATCTCCATCACTGGGATGAGTCCAGAAAGCACATTGAACGGCAACAAGATGCTCGACGAGTAGGACGCACAGGCCAAGTCAATACTGAAAAGCGCCTTCAAGTCGTCTTTCGAGATGGCGACGTCTGGCGCCCGTGCGACGGCAACAAGCGTGGGCACAACGACCGTCACGATGGAAAACAGTGCCGTGGCGAACGACGTGATGATGGCCACAAACGTCAGCATTTTGTACGCGCCTTCCATGGAATAGTCCATGTAGAAGCCCTGCGACGTGTACTTGAGTCCGGCGTTGGTGTACAACTGGTTGAAGTTCGCTGGGATATGGTGGGTCTCACCTCGGCCAAAGAAAAGCGGGTAAAACCGCCAGGCCTGCACTTTATGGTTGAAATTGGGCGCCAATCGAAGCGCCGGGTACGTGCTCGCGATGGCCGACTGCATGGCCGTGCGGGTCACGTTGGTGTTGGTGATTCGTTCAAAGTTTGTGATCACCGCGTCGATCGCACTGGCCAGCTGGTCTTCATACAACGTGCTCGTGATGTTGGTGTTGTAAAACTGCGCCATCATCAGGTCGTACTTGGACCGGTCGCCTGTGAGTGGGCCATTGACTTGCGAACACATGCCGTTGTGGTCGCGGCCACGCACAAACATGTAGGCGGTCGTGTGGAGCCGGTCGAAGGCGCACAGCACATCGTTGGCGACGTTGAGAAAGGGCGTTTGCAGGTTGGCGGCCATCGCCAGCGGGTACGGCAAGAACGGGATGACCATCATCCGGGACCGAGCATACAGAGGCCGTCCGACTGACAGCGCGTTGTACTGTGGATTGAAGAACCGCTGCACGTACAGCGCCTTGGCTTGTTGGATCGAGATGGTTTTCTCCAGTTGGCCCATCGAAAGCGAGAGTGTGGTGAGAAAGGGCAGCGCGCCATCGATGAGACCACCCATATCGGCGAGCACGTAGTTGCGCCAGTACGTGGTCTCGGCCACGGGACGCGCTCTGGAATTGTCCACGTCAATCGCGACCATCGGAAACGACATGACCCCACGAATCGCCAAGATGAACTGCTCAAAACTGTGGACGGTGGTGTACAGTTGGTGGAGTGGCTGCGATGGCATGGGCAGCTTGACGTGGTCCCACGCGCCGTAGCTTGTCATGTGCCAGCGCGTGGCGTTGTTGAGATCGGGCACCGAGGCACAGTCGCCAAGCACTTTGACCGGGTGGCAGCCTGTGAACGCCGCGGCCGCCGCCCACGAGTACTGCTTCACGCGGTGGCTCTGGATCTCGTCTTTGTTGCTATTCGTGTACACACAGTCGGCCACGGTATGCACAAAATAGTCGGCTTCATCTGCGGAAGCCACGACCTGCCGGTCCAGTCCGTGGTAGTACCATTCACTGAGCAAGTGGCGCCGCCATGGGAAAGTCTTGGCGGCTTTGTAGGTCGTGAACTGGATCTTCTTGGTCGAGTTGATTTGGAGCGACTTGTCGCCAAACACGTTGTACTTGGCGCGCTTGTCCGCGTACACGTAGGGCTGTCCAGGGTACGTGAACTTGGTCGCGCGCATCACGCCGGCCTCGGCCTTGGTGAGTGTATTAGTGGCCTCCAGCGTGTGGATCAGCGTCTCGGCGACGTAGTCAAAGGTCACGCGCGGCCACACGTCCATGAGCGAGCCGTCATCCACGAGCCACTTCAACTTGTCCGAGAGCGTCTCCTTGGCGCGACACACTTGCAAAGCGGCCTTGTATTCAGGCAGCAAGAGCGTCGATAAGTACGCCGGGTCGCTCGCGTGCTTGCGGTACAAATAGTTGTTGAGTGGCAGCGCTTCATTTGGAGCCACGTGGTCGAAAAACACGTCGTCCAGGTTTTGGTCTTGCAAGCACAAGTAGGCTTCCACGGAATTGCTCACGGCCGGGACCAACTCGCTCGTGAAAAACCGAGAGATTCCTTCTGACACGTGGGCATCGCCGAAGCCGAGCGCTTGGCCGCCATAAAAGAGCGAGAAATCGAAATTTGCATGTGCTGGACGCTGGATCCTTGCCGAGATATTGCTACCGGCGCCAACCTCGTTTTGGCGGACCGTGCCGAAGACGATGCCCGCTGGCTGGGCGTTGAGTTGGTTCACCAAGTACAAGAGAAGTTCCTTGACGTCCCGGGTCTCGCGATGGTCGCTGTACCAGCACTGAGACTCGCCCGTGCGTTGCGAGACAAGCTGCTGGCTGCAAAGCTCGTAGAATTGAGAGCGTGTGGAAATATCTGGCGACGCCACGATGGTCTGGAGACGGTCCAGCACCTCTTGAGACAGCGCGCTCATCGTGATAGGCGACGCATTCGCCTGGTGGATGCTGGTGCTCCATAGGTTTTCTGCGTTGTACTCGTAGCCTAAGAAGCTCGCGAGTCCAGCTGCAAAATTCAAATTCGGGAATTCCACTTCGACCACTTCTTCGCCCAGTGGGTTGAGGAAGCTGACATTGTCAGTATTGCCACGGAAAACGTCGTCAATGATTTGGGACGAGTACGAAATGGACGGCTTGAAGAGCGTGACTGGGTACTGCCAGACGAGGAGGTCCTTGATGGGCCCAAAGACCAGCGACGTGGTCTCCAAAGAGAGCACGAGCAACACACACCAGCGAAGAGAGAGAGCAAACGGCCACGGAGATGCAGGAGCCATGGCCACTCACGTTTGCTTTGTGGATGCAGAGCCCACAGACAAAGAGTGGAGCTCTACGTGTTCTTGTTGCACTGGCGATCGAGTGTTTGGCGAATGAAGCACGTGCCTTTGCTGTGCGAGGCAAAGCCAAGATCAAATGGCAGAGGCCCACTGCTGCGGCTGGCCGTCGCCGTTTACAGCCTCTGACGTGAAACTGAAGGGCGGTTTTTATTTCTGCGACTCGTGACAACGTCAGCATACTGATTTATTTTTAGTTTACAGTAGATTTCGAGCGGGTTAAACAACCCGCTGAAGCTAGGATTTCACGGCGTCCAGACTTCTCCATGTGCTGTTGCGTGGCGGTTGGGCGTGTTGTTCGATACGACGGTAACTGTCCCAGATGCAGTTGCGTTACGTATGGGAGGTGGGACACTGGGTCACCTGCGTCTCCGTCCCACCAACCTCCAAGGAGCTCGCGGCTTACATTAAAGTTGAAGTCATTGGTGTATTGTAGTAGGTATTAAATATATATATACTGTAGTGCTGTACTGAGCTTGCTCTCTCTCTAGTTTTTTTCTTCTGTTTTTTTTTGTTTTTGTTTTTTTCCCCTTTCAATCGCTGCGCAGCTTCTTTTCGTTGCCCAGTAAATACTTGATATCCAAGATCGAGATGGTCGAGAGCGCGTCGATCACCACGTATTCGCGCAAGCCCGTCTCGCGGTCGGTCGCGACAAGTCCCGGCTGCGCGACGTCGATCAGCAGCGTCTTGCCCAAGTACCCGTCCGTGACCACGCGGATTTTACGGTCAAAGAGACTGGTTTTTGGCATATTATTGGTGTTACTGTTGGCGCGACTCAAGATCGACGTGCCGACCGTGGACACCTGCATAGGCCTGCTCTGTGGCTTGACGACCGAGCCTTTCCGGCTCGCGGCATCGGCCGTGGTGTGGTCCCCACTGGTCGTGTTCTTGCTGTACACGGAGCCACGGCGCGAGGTCGCGATCAAGCCAATGTCCATGGCCATGGCCACCGGGTACCGGAACTTGACCGGCTCTTGCGAGAAGCCGACACCGTGGAAAATGTAGTCGCCTGCTAAGTGCACAAACGCACTGGGTCCGGACAAGTACAAGAGCTGCAAAAGCGAGCCAATCGCAAACTTGGTGCGGGCCTGGCCGTCCACGATAAACTCTGGATCGCCCGGGTCCAGACCGAGCATGCCCGCGGCCATGAGCCCGTCCCAGCCGGTGATCCCGTACCGTTGCTGCAGCAGCCGCAGCACGCTGTTGTCCGCGGCGTACCGGTACTTGGTGAACAGCAGGCCGACGCCGATCACTTGGCCACACACCGTGAGGATGCCCAGCAGCGTAAACAAGTCGCAAATGATTTCGCTTCTCCAAAACAACGCAATGTTCGGGATGCCGCCATAGTAGCCGACTTTGTACGGGTCGGCGCGCACCATAAAGGTCGTCGACCCACGCAGCACGAGCAACATAAACAGAATCAAGCAGAGCAACAAGTTGAAGAGCTTGTAGCTGAGAAAGATGGACGCGCCGTCGATATTCCACTCGAGTGTGGCGCGGGTCTGGGACTTGATGAGCCGCGTGGCTCGCAGCACACGCGCTCCGAGCTTGAGCAAGCCGCGCAAGAGCGTCTGCAGCAGACACATGATCCACGTGATCTTGGTGAGCGCGGCGCACAAGAACAAGAAGCTTTCCATCGTGCTCTTGAGGTTGAGCATCCACGTGCCGACTTGAAGGGTCACGTAGGTCAAGCGGATATTCGTGAGCGCCTCGAGCACACTCAGGTACATGTACAGCCAGTGGTTCATCCAGATATCGGACGCGACCAGCAGCGAGCCTTTGAACGTGAGCACCAAGCGGCTCTGTTCCGACAAGTAGATCGACGCCGGCATGAACGGCACGAGGTACCGCAGCCACCGTCTTTCTTTGCTGTACCGCACGCTGTTGGGCAAGTACTTGACGGTCTTGTTGTGGAACAGCGCGAGCACCATGCCGCGCAGGATCATGACGATGGTCACGAGGCTGTACACTTGCGTGACGATCCAGGCGAACCAGCCGGCCGGAGGGAGCGCCAGCAGCACATTCGCGCCTTCGTCCACGCCCTGCGACTCAAAGAGCCCGTACTTGCGGTCCGCCGTGCGCAGCAGCGACACGGCAGTGCACTGGCTCGTTTGGATCATCACGTGGTAGCTGCCGCCGGACCAGTACGACTGGTGGGCCAGCAAGTCGGCTTGGAAGGCGAAATTCGCTTGTGGACGGCCGACGCAACGCAGAAAGGGAACGCCTCGCTCGCCAAAGTCTTTATTTGCACCCACGCGGATCAGTCGGTCTTGCTGCAGCGTCTCAAAGTGGTCCAGGATGTACTGGTGGCACTGCGTGGCGTTGTTGTTGTGGCTCGTAATGCACTGCTTTTGCCACGAAGGATTGACGTTGAGCACGTCGCATTGAGGAGCCGAGATGCTGTACACAAAGATTTGCACACGGCGCGGGCCTTTGCCCCAAAAGTCGTCGTACACGAGCGCCATGACGGGCGCTGTATTGGAGTTGAGGTTGGTGCACACACTGCGGTACTCGCCGATGGTGCTCGGGTCGCGCCGCGGCGCCGTGATGAAGCGGAAGCTTTGGCCGATCTCTTCCAGTGGCGTGAGGCGGGCGACACGGAACACCTCGGCTTGCGCGGTCTCCGTGTTGATCGAGCCGTCTTGGAGCCGCTGACGAACGTTGTCATAGCGGCCCGTGACCGCCACGATGAGTGGGTTTTCGCGCAGCCCCGTGAAGAGCGTGAGCGCCGTCGAGGCCACGTTGAGGAAGATGAGCAGCAGCTTGACGAAGGACCATCGCGTGGGTTTCTTCCCGAATTGGCTGGTCACGTCGGTCGGCATGCTTGCGTCTATGCGTCGTGGCTTTTTTTTTTTTTTTTTTTTTTT
>JAADWJ010000587.1:0-15247 GCA_023336165.1 Pythium monospermum | reverse complement strand
GATCAGATGCAAGCAACAACAGACGACTCGAAGGCGCGTCATCTTCCGCATGACACGTGGCTGACTGGGATCGCCTCTTGTCCGGATATCCAAACGCTGCTCCATGGGTGGGAACTGGCTTCTCCATCGAACGACGTCAGCCACAGCAGCCGGCCTAAGTCTCATTCCCATCAGCCATTGCTGAATGTGGTCGCTGCAGTCCCGGTAGCCACTTTGGACACCCACATCAAGACCGCACATCCATCAGCAGTCAAGGGAAACAAAAACAACCCAATCAAGCACGTCCCAGGAGGCCGCTTTGAGCTGACACCACCGTCATTGTCGCTGTTGAATAGCCGCATGAGAAAGAAATACATCAAGCAAGTGACAAGAGGAGAACAACACGGCCGCCGCCGCCTCACCGTGGATGGTGATGATTGTGGTGGCGGTGGCGGGGACGAAATGAAATGGGACGATGGATCCACCAGTCGCGTGTTTTGGTGTGAGTGTGTGATTAGTTAGATTTGTAGTTAGCCTGTCGACGACGTCGTAATATACGCGACATACGCTGCCACGAGATCGTTGATCGCCTTGCCCTACAGATCCACAAAACAGAAGAGAGAAGAGGTTAAGTCAGCCAAGCGTAGTCAACGGTAGCCATAGCCTCGTGTAGCGTACCATCTTGGTCTTGAAGACGTACTCGACGTCGTCCGTGGTCGTCGTGGCCGCACCCGTGCCAGTCGACAGCGTGATCATGGTGGTGGCTGAGTGGTGGCTGCTAGGAGACGCGCCCACGACAAACACAAAGGCGTTGGCACTATACCCCCAGGTGGCGATCCGCCCATAGACAAACTGATGGAGCACGGCCTCATTCACAACGCTCACGATGGAAATTCCTTTCTGGTGGACAGCAAGTACAAGTTCGGACGGCATGCCACGGTTGCGCGTGTTGTGGACAGCGAAGAAAGTCGAGCCGTAGAGCCGCAACGAGCCACAGATTTTCAAATACGCGAGCCGCACTTGGTGCACTGAGATCATGGCGTTGGTGTCGTCTGTGGGGTCTCTAGGCGACAGCGCCGCGTACGCGTCTTGGATCTTGGTGGCGATCTCCGTGTGGTTGCTCTTGCTGATCAAATGCGGCGGCATCCACAGCAAAAGATCATCGTTCTGGCTTGCTTCGATAGCTGGCGTTGGGACTGGAGCGCCTGCGTGGCTTATATACATTTGGTAGGCAGCCAGTTGGATGCACTCGTCCAGTGGGCACACCAGCACGGCGTGGATGATATCATGGACTGCTTGCTTGTACGCGAGTTCCAGGTCTTCAACCATATCGTCGTCCAGCGGGATGTGCAAGTAGACTTTGTATACCAAATGGTGGTGCTGCTGCTGCTGGTGCTGGCTGCTGGTGGCTGCTGCCGCCTTCTTCTTGGTGGTCTTTTTCTGCTGCGTCGGGGCCTTTTCGATCCCCAGCCGTTCCCAATACGCCACCAAATCCAGCACGCGCTCGGTCGCCTCTACACGGCGCTCATCACCGGTCATGGAGACTTCAAAGAGAGAAAAGGCCTGGCGCTTGCGCACTGCGAGCCTTTGCGCCACGGTCTCGGCTAGCTCGCCACACGTTGTCCAAGAGTTTACCCCTATAGGCTGCCTGGCTCCGTCCAGCAGTGCGACATCCACCGACACAAGCGTATGGTCCCGCATTGATTCAATCTCGGCAAGACTTGGGATCTCTTTGCGTTCGCACTTGCCCTTTGACACGTACTGGTGGAGCGACGCCAAGCACGCTGCAGCAAACTGGGCGACTTGGTCATTGGGCTTGGCGACGTGGTCTGCAAAGAACCGCTCAAGGAATGGCGCGAGCTGCGGCGACGGAGGGAACGTGACGAGACACGCCGAGAGCAAGAGCCACCCGTTGAGCAGCGCGTTTTCGTCCGGGTTCGCCGTGAGTTGCTTGCACAGCTGGCAGAAAATCTCGTCTTTGATGGCCGTCGCGCGCGGCATGACGTTGCGGATCAGCTTGAAGCAGTGGTCGATTTGGTTTTTGCCACTGGACCGGTTGCCCATGAACCCCGAGATGTTGCGGAACGCCTGCAGGCCGATGCGCACTTGGTCGCCGCTCAGCTTGTTGGTCAGCGGCGCCGTGAGCAAGTGCTGTTCCCACTGGAGCCGCGTTTCCAAGTCAAAAGGTTTGCGGTGGCGACGGAAAAGGCTGCTGGTGGAGAGACGTTTTGGCGGTGGCGCGAGCAGGAAATGGTCAAGTGCAAACCCATAGAGCGCGTGTGTAGACGTAAGAGGTACGTGGTCGACGGTAGAGCCCGTTGTGGGTGGTGATGGCGCTGCTGCTGTTGCTGTCTTGGCGATGACGTGCTTGGATGGCGCTAAGAGAACGGGTTCAAGACGGTTGGGCTACGGCAGTACAACACCACGTGGGCCACACTCACGGATTGCGTGAGAGAGAGCGGACACTTGCCATACTACGTAGCAGGATTGAGTAGTGAAAAGCAACATACCAACATGGCTGTGGCTGGTGTGGGCACAACTGATGCTGGTTCTATCATGGACGCCGCTACTGTCACTGCTGTCACTGAGACTGGCGCTGGGACTAGAGGCGCGGTGGTGGTGGTGGTCGCGTCGCCTGCCATTTTGGTTTCGCTGGTGACGGGAATGGCGCAGTTGGGTAGAAAGCAATGGGAAATACTAGTTTTGTGGCTATCGGCATCAGAAAGAGACGAAAATAGAGGACATATTACTTGAAGTATGTATAGATCCTGCTCACTATGGAAAACTTCATTCGAACTTCTTGAGATCGCCGTTGTTCCACTCTTTCAACGCATCGCTCGAGCCGCTTTCGTAGTCGGCCACCATGCCTTTGGCGATCGCGCGGGTCGTGATCTGTATGTATTAGCACAATACATTATCATTTCAACAAATGCGAAACAAGGGCGAAATAAATGTAAAACCCATGACTGTTGAACGCACCGAAGGCAGGATGTAGGCGCCAATCTTCTCCGCGGTGCGCGCCAGTTCGCCTCGGTTGATAAAACCCGGACGGTAAATGCCCGTGCGCGCAAACGCCAGCTTTTTAATGTTTTCTTCGGCTTCTCCTTTGGTTTGTGGGTACAAGAACCAACTGTTCTTGTTGGCGTTCTGCGATGGTATATGACATGACTAGGGTGAGTATATCTATCTGTCTGTGCGTGCCAAAAGAGACGACGGTACGCGTACCATGGCCGTGAGAAGTCCAAAAAAGGGCACGTTGGCTCCTTTGGAAAGCTCCGCGAAGCGCGTGGTGTACTCGAGATCGACTGCAGTAATGCAGCGGAAGCAACGCAAGGAAAGAGGTGTTAGCAGATGGATACATGTTGTTGGTGAGCAGCCCATGCTAATAGTCCTCAAGTACCTTTGCGGAAGGCTTCGGCGGAACCGGCGTCTATTGAGGGTGGTGACAGCAAGATTAGTTTTTACTACATCCGCAGTTCACAAGACGACATACCTTTGCGCGTGGTGCCGAGGCAGCAAAACGCTGCGTCGATCTTGTCGTCCACTTTGATGTCGCTCTCGCTGAGCTTGTCAAAGTCAATGGCGCGCACTTGGAGCTTGGCTTGCGCGGCCGCGACGTCCAGTGATGGGAACGACTTGGCCCACTGATCCTGCGGGATGTCGCGACGCGCAAGCGCAATGATCTTGGTGCATTTGGCGGACGCCACGAGCTCAGCGATAAGTTCGCGGCCGACGGCGCCCGTGGAGCCCACCACAAGCGCCGTGTACGAAGCGGAAGCGGAAGCAGCAGCGACAGGGGAAGCAGCCATTTTCAGTGTGTGTGTTCTGTCTTGTTTCTTTGTGACTGTGGCAACTTGCCCACCTTGGCTGGGGCAAATTGCGAAACATGTGGGTCAGTAAACAATGTGGAATTAGGCAAGGTTAAGTAATCAAGCTAAAACCCAAGCAATGTTGAAGAGGCAACTTGTGTACCCGTGTTGTTGTGGGTCAGTAAACAAAGTGGAACTAGGCTAGCTTAAGTAACCAAGCTAAAACCCAGGCAATGTTGAAGAGGCGACCCAGCAAAGTTGACCACATGGCACCGAGACGGCGCGCTCTCATATGGCGATGAGACGAGAGAAAGAGACCCACAGTGGCTCACCCAGCGCGAATGATGGCGATCCACACCACCGCCCGCAGCGACAAAGCATCAGCGACAGCGCGCTGGTCGATGCGCTCGCGTCCAGCGCCTTCCTCACAGAAGTGCAACAGTGAGTGCTGTCCAATAGGGATGCCGGACTTGCGGTTCCATTTTCGCTGATATAACCTTCACAACACAGCCATGACTTTGCGAGTAGAAGCAGCAGCAGCCATAGTAATGCACGTCCGTACGAACACGACCCTGAAAAAGGCTTCACGATGGATATCATGATGATGATGGACATGGAGAAAGTCAGTTCGCTTCGCAAAGAGTTCCAGCAAAAGGACTGCGGGCTGTCGATCTCGGAATTTGTGCGCGTCATGATGCGCTTTGTCCACGGCACCGAGCGCGCCAGTGAAGAAAACTCGCGGTTGCGGAATCTCTCGGAGAGGGAGCTGATCGCGAATCTATGTGAGCTCTTCGCGCAGATCGACATCAATGGCGATGGCTCCATGGAGTGGGAAGAGTTCACGTCGTTCATTGTGGAAACCGGGCTCACCGTCAAGAGCCACCAGCCGAATTCCATTCAACACTACCACCACGTGCAGTGGGAAGACGCCTCCAAGCACAGCACCTTCATTGACCACGTATAGTGGCACCTCCAGTGTGAACGGCTTCTTGTCCACCTACTGGATCTAACCTGTGGTCTGTTGCATAAAAACCAGATCTACTACTACCCTGGGAACGATCTCCTTGGCATCGTGGAAAACTGCAGCTCCGTGCTCAAACTCTATAATGCCGACTGTGAGTTTGTGCGCAGCATCCGATCCCCCGAAGGGTTTGTGCAGTGCGCCGAACACATCCCCAAGGTATTGTTCGCGCTACAATACACATGGTCCCAAAAAGCGCCCAAGCGCGCTGACACGTATCCGTTCTTTTCTATGAAAGCTGGACCAGTACGTGGTCGCGTCGTCGGATCTTCAGTTTCGCTTTTACGACGACTCCAATTTGCGCTTGGTCAAGAGCTGCCACACGCCAACCTCGCAAAACTGTCTCAAGTGGTACCCAGAGACCACGACGCTTTTCTCGGCCGGTGTGAGCGGCATCGTGTACGCGTGGGACGCCGAGCGCATGGAAGAGCGCCACCACATGGCCGGCGAAGTGCGCGGCCGCGTGCTCACGCGGTCCCACGACGATATCGTGCTCGACTTGCTCAACGTACGGTGACCATTTTGGAATATTGTACACTCATGAAATAGCTCATGCAAATAGCTCTGGCAAATTGTAGTTACCGACGCTCGAGTCCCTTGCATCAGCCAGCATGGACCGCACCATCCGGCTCTGGGATGTCCACACGGGCCGCCACAAGCAGCAGCTGGACGGCCACCAGAAAGGAGTGCGGTCGCTGGCGTACTCGCCCGAGTACCGGTTCCTGGTATCCGCGGGCTTTGACTTTGACGCACTAGTGTGGAACCCGTACGTGGACCAGCTCATCCTGCGGCTCCACGGCCACACCAACAGCCTGTGCAGCGTCGAGATCATCCCGGATACCCCTCAGATCATCACCGCGGACGTGGACGGCGTGTGTAAAGTCTGGGATATCCGCAATTTTGCGTGTATGCAGACTTTCACGGCGGAGAATATGGGCGACGTCAAGAAAATCGTATCGTTGAAAACGCAAAAGCGGATCGTGGCCGCGGGCAAGAAACTGACCAAGTTTGACTATGAAAAACTGGAAAACCCAGAGCTCACGGACGACCACCCCGTGTTTGCGGCGCTGTACAACCCGACGTCGTTGTCGTTCATCACGGCGGCTGGAAAAGACGTCAAGATCTGGGACGCTCGGCTAGGCAAATTGCTTCGTGTTTACAGGTGCGACTGCTACGGTACTTGCTCTCCCCATTGGTCGAGTCTTCTGACTGTTTTCTATTGTGTGGAATGTGGGTATAGAGGACTGAGCCAAACGGATTTGACGTCACTGGCGTTGGATTTTCGAGAGCGGAAACTGATTGTGGGCGACCACGGTACGCGTCATCCACGCACACTTCTCTGGTGTTTATTATTCCGCACTCGCTAACCATAATTATCTTGGTTCTCTTTACTAGGCGGCCAAATCCAAGTGTTTGACTACTTGAATGGCTCCCACATGAAGTCGTTTGCGTACCCAGAGGTCGACAACCGCGCCCATTTGTCCGAAGTGTCTCGCCTGTGTTACTGCGCCGAACACATGGCCGTGATCAGCGCGTCGTGGGACGGCGCCATCGACATCCACAACGAGAGCACCTCGGAGCGCGGCGTCTTGCTGCGAAGGCTCGCGGGTGGCCACAGCGCCGATATCTCGGCGGTCAGCTACTCGTTCAATCTGTCCTTGATCGCGTCGGCGTCCTCGGACTCGTCGCTTCAGATCTGGGACTTCGAGTTTGGCCGCTTTGACACCATGTGTATCGGCCACGTGAGCGGCATCCTGACGCTTCAGTTTTTAGATCCGTTCCCGTTGCTCCTCTCCAGTGACAACGTCGGCAACTTGTGCATCTGGGGCATGCGGCCCAGCCGCTTCAAAGGCAAATGTGTCTACCGGTTCCGCAACCAGCGCAGCGCCTCGGTGGGCGGCGGCGTCGCCTCGGTCAACTGCGTTGCGCTCCACGCCGTGCCACATGCGTATGATGAAGCAGCGTTTGCGTCGTATTTGGTCATCACGGGCGACGACAAAGGCGTCGTCTCGGTGTGGGATTTGCTACCCATTTTGACCAAGCTGGAAGAAGACTGCAATGTGAAGCGGCTCGACAAGCCCTTTGAGTGCGCCAACCCACGTCGCAATCTGCGTGTGAATGCGGAAGGCATGGTACGGAAAGTGCGCAACGGACCGGAGTGGGCGGCTTTCCGAGCAAGGGACCCGAGTGCGTCGTTTTTTTTCTCAAATGGCATGCCGCTTGTGTCGGCCGACTGTGTGCCCGCGTGTCTCCACCAGTGGCGCGCGCACAGTGACATTGTGTACTCGGTCCACATGATCAGTGAGCCGCCGAGTCTTGTCACATCATCTTTCGACCGCCGCGTCAAGGTGTGGACTCTGGCGGGCGAGTGTCTCGGGATCTTGATGCAAGGAGAGATGGGCCTCAGCAAGCGTCCATGGAAGTTTGTGGTCGACTATGACGCACGCGAACGGAAGAAAGAGCGCGCCGCAGAGCCAGTGATCGACGAAGTGCACCAGCTGATGGCAGAAGATGCCGAGCGAGAAGAAAGCAGCAACAGCAGCACCGCGAGAAGACGACGTCGGCGAGAGAGGCAGCGCGTGGCGGGGGGGAAGCGCGCTGCTGGTGCTGGTGCAGAAGGTGGAGACGACGGCGACGACGACGACGAGCAAGAAGCGCCGTGGTCGGACAACGTACTGGAAGAAATCGTTCGTGCGCCGTTGCAACTGCCGCCTCTGCAAGGGCAGCGCCACGGCCACGCAGCGGGTGGGTCAACAACGCCTGGTGTGCGCAAGACGCCGCGTCGCGTGCCGGTGAGTGCAGCGACGGCGGGCCGCACGCAGATCCTGAGTCCGCGGCAACTGCGCGTCATCAACCGCGCAGGCTCCACAATGGCGTCCCCTCGCTGATGGGGAAGTACTGTACAGCGTATCCATAGTTTGTCCATCATTGGTGCTTCGCGCAGCTTGAAGTGGTGCGAGGGGTATGGGCCACTATTGAAGTGCTGAGTTTCCTTTTGCTCATCCCCTTTTTTTAAGTTTGAGCATTCGCTTTTTTGGGGTGGGTGGGTGGGTTTTCGTGAAACGGGTTTACAAATCTGGGTGAGTTTTCCCGTTACGGGTTGTCCAAATTTTCTGTGTGGGAACATATTTGTAACCCATGGGTCACCATTGATTGCACAACCACGTGGATTTCCTTTGACCCACATACCCGTCCGCCAGCGGATCCACCTCTTTTTGAGCAATGGGGTGCGTGGTGGCGGCGCCAACTGGCCTCACCTCATAAACGCTTTGCTGCTGGCTGCCACCGCCGCCACGCGATCGATCGCACACGCGCCGACTGTCAACACTACACAATGGAGGAATGCATGGAGTACGCGGGCTCGTGCGGAGTCTTCGCGATGTGCTCCGAGCCGACGCTGCGCAAGATCTGCTCGCGCGCCCAGGCCGTGGCGTACCCAAAGGGCAAGGTGATCTACCACCAGGGTGAGCCGCAGACGGAAATGCTGGTCATCACGCAAGGCCGCATTGAGAGCACCAAACTCATCAACGGCCAAGTGCACTTGCTGGGTATCGCCAACCCAGGCCAATCCGTCGGCGCCAACCACGCGCTTCTGCGTGACCCGGCGGCGGTGAGTTGCCGATCGATCACCCCGGTCAACGCGTTCGCGATCCAGTCGGACGCACTGGATGAGATCCTCGAGGAAAAACGGGCATCGCGCGAAGTCATCCACAGCCTCAGTAAGGAGATCCGTCGCCAAGCGGCGTTGCTGCAGACGCCTTTGCTCGAGCAGCACGCCAAGCCGACGCCGTATTTCGCGATTTCGGTGGCGGCCGCGGTCGAAAGTTTCTACCGTAGTGCCATGAACTCGTTGCTGAATGCACGACTGACCGGCCAGCCGGTGACGTCTCTTTTCCCAAACATGGGCATGCAAATCCCGACGCGAGTGGTGTACATCAACGGGTTCAAGGGCATCCGCCACCTCATGGAGAAGCATGTGGATGCGGACCAGTACGAAAACCCGCAGCTGGTTCGTATGGCCGAGGCGTTCTCGCCGGGTATCATCATGACGCCCGTGAGTGGGATGCTGGAAGCGTTCAACGCTGGCCACATGAACCCGGAGCCACTGACGACCCGTTGGATGCGCGGGTTTTGGCCGCGTGCATTGCGTGAAGTGATCTTTGGGCTCGGTTTGAACCAGCTTTCGGATTACTTTGAAGAGCGAATCCCCATTGAAGCGAGCCCCGCGATCACGAACGCCATTGCCAGCATGGCCGCCGGTTGTGTGGCGGGTTACCTTTCCCACGTACCCCACAACTTGAGTACGATGAAGCTCATGAACCCACAGAAGCCGTACATGGCCCACATGAAGGACTTTATCCGCCACTCCGAGTCGCGTGTGCCCAACACGATCCCGCCGCGGTCGCGGTTTATGGTCGCGTCGGCGCTTGCGCTCTTATTCCCACGTGGGCTCACGATTCGAACGACCCAGATCGTGGGCTCGTTCATCATCCTCAACGGCACGATCAACTCGTTGAAGGAAGTGGACTTGGCGTCCGTGACCCAAATCTTCCAGAGATAGAACAACCCCCGATTTGTTTACCAAAAAAGCTAGAGCAGCCACGAAAGAACGAAACAGAGCGATCTCCAAAGTGCGCGTGTGCGATGCGTTAACAGTGCGGTAGTAATACATCGGTATAATTTGCACCTTCCAGTTGCTGCTGTACGTATTTTAATATTCCCTACACACTAACGGTTGTGTCCTCGTCGGGAAGAAGAGTAGCGAGAGCGAGCGCCGTCGGAGAGGAAGGCAACTCGACCATCAGAGCGATTTCTCGCTCGAGGCACTCGCGCGGGAACTGGAACACGTGCTGGTACGCTGCCAAGTGGCGGAAGAACGTCACGCTCATGAACGCCACGATGCGCGTGACTTCAGAAGGGTCCCATACAGAGTCGGCGTCCGTTGGCGGCTCTGCAGAGACGCTGTTGGCACGGACAAGCTGTCGAAACAAGTCGTATGTTGCTTGAACCGTTGGATACGGCAATGGCGCGGCGGGAGACGATGGATGCTTGGATATCAGCTCGTCGGCTGCACTTGACGTGGTCGCAAAGGTGAAGAGCGCGTTGGTGACCTGCAGCAGCGCAAGCGTCTTGGTCTCGTTGAACAGCGCCTCCTCTAATGCGAACGTGAGGACGCTAAAGCACAAGTCGATCCACACAAGCGACCGCGGGTTCGCTTCGTAGTGGTGGACGCCCCATGCAGTGGTGAGCACCGCGAGTCGCTCGATTGAAGTGGCCGCCTGCGCGAAGTCACGCAGCTGGTCGCGCGACAGCAGCGTCGAGGAAGAAGCTGGGGACGGAAGTGCAGCAGCTTCTACAGGAGGATCCACCGAGAGTGTGGTGGTGAAGGGTAGCTCCGCCGTCTTTGGTGTGCGTGGCGCGGCGGCCGCTGCAGTTGCTGCTGCTGCATGTGGTTTCCCCATTTTTATACAATTAGTTGGTGACCCTTCGTGGCAAAAACAACAACAATCAATCGTCTTTCAACTCATAAAAAGCGCTTTTTTAATTCCACTTTTTATTTGACGAACAAAGTCAATTCGCTCATTCGGACCCGCAATTTTCTGCTGCTTCCTGTAGTTTTAATGCGAGTACAAGTCCGAGACGTTGGACGAGATGGTCTGGTCGTCGCAGATCTTGTGCACAAACTGCTCTGGGATGGGCTTCTCGATAAAGTCGTCCCCGGCCTCCGACGTCGGGAACGCCACATTCATCTCCGAGCTCTTGGAGGTCACAAACTGCGCATCGCGGCCGGCCCACGACACGTACACGAGGCAGCCGTCGGTCTTGTCGATCGCGACCGACGGCACTTTTCCCGTGCATTGCACTTGGACGTTCTTGCAGTTGACGATTTCAATGCTCGACACGGCGTTGTCAAAGACCAGCTTGGTTTTCTTGCAGCCATCCAACACGATGGTCTTGGCCTTGCCTTCCAAGATGATCGTTGCGTCTTGGCAGCCGAAGATGTACACTTGCTGCTTCATGTTGAGATCCGAGACTTTGACTGGCTCGCCGCCCACGTAGTTTTCAATGGACCAGTTGCCGTTGCGCTGTTCGCACACAGGCGCCTTCGCTGGCTTTGCGGCCACCGGCGCCGCCTTCTTCACGGCCGCCGCGACTGGCTTTGGGGCTGGCGCGGGCGCGGAGCCGTCTTCCTTGTATTCGGCACGCCAGGTCTGCATATCCTTCGTGACCTTGCGGAGGCCCGCCGTGCGGCCCTCGCTCTGGTCGATGGACTGGATACCGGCAAACACCGAGTTAATACCAGCAGGAGAGGCACCGGAAGCAGCCGGAGCAGGAGCAGGCGCACTGGCGCTGGCGACGTAAGAAGTGGAGTCGACGCCCTTCGGGTTCCATGTGACACCAGTGGTGTGGTGCGCCTTGACGTACACCATGAGCTCCAGCAGCAGCGACTTGAACGCCGTCACGAACTTGACTTGGTCTGGGTTCGATGTCTTGTATTGCACACGGATCTTGTTGCCAAAGAGATCCGAGCCGCCCACGTAGCTCTCAATGAACGGCTTCGGTGCTGGCTCGACGCAGATCCAGCCAAGCGCCTGGATGCCTTCGTTCACCATGCTCTGGTGGTTGAAGAAATCGCTGCGGTTGTCGCGCAACGAGTTGACTTCCTTCATACAGGCTTGCAAGTCCTTGAGATTCTCTGGGTTGAGCGCCGCGGGTTTCTTGCATTGGCTCGCCATCAACAAGTACGCGCGCTGCGCTTGGAACGCACGCTGCGTGATGTCGCCAAGCGTCTTCGCATCGCCGCCGATTTTCTCTCCGGCTTCCAGAAACGGAGGTAAGAATTGTGCAACGTATTCGTCGTACGCGACGATTTGAGAGGCGAGTTCAACTGCCACGGCGGCAGGTGCTGGTGGCGCTGCCGCAGCCGCTCCGCGTGGACTGGACAATGGCGACGCACTGCCTGCGAGACCGAGCTGGGCTTCCACGCGCGCGAGACGCGCTGTGAGCTTCTCGAGGAGACTGCTGAGTGGCTTGGTGGCGTCCATATTGACTGTCGATACGGGATCTGCTGCTTTTGATTTGGGGTGGACTGACTGAGTTGGCTTGAAGGGGGAGAAAAATGAAAGAAATCCTCGTCAGGTTGAGGTTGAACTGGATCTTGAGTTGGATGATATTTACCCAATAGATACACGCGCTGTTTTCAATTGGTTATAAATACACCAGGCGGTTTTAGAAGAGTTTCTTGGTACCGGTAAGGTACCGGTATGTCTACTGCATCACCGTATACTATACTGAACGGGTGGTCACCTATTTATCCGGATGAAAGTGAAACAGATGGCAGAAAGCCTGTCACGAATTTCGTTCAAGTGACTTCATGAAAAGAGTTGCAAGTTGGGTGCCTGACGAAGCAACGTCAGCAAAATGCCCCGTCTCGTGCGGACGGGTGTCTAAAAAACGCTTTTTTCACACTACTATTGGGCACACACCAGAACAACAAGGAACCAGAACAAAGCAAAGGGGGATTTGCTTATTTATATCCGCAAGCCAAAGACCAACTTGCCAGACATCCCATTCTTCATCTCTTCTTCGTTCTCTCGATGGAAACCGAACAACTTGTGTGGCAGTCGTCACGCGCGGCTGCTGTGAGCATGGGCGCCACCAGCAAGAGCAAGAGCAAGAGCAACAAGAACAGCGCCGTGATCAAGACCACGGCCACGGCTACAACCACCACCAGTGGCAAGCTCCGCCTGACAGACAAGACCACGACGTTTGAGACGCTCCATGAAGAAGGCTTTGCGTATCTGGCCGACAACTCGTACATCCGCTCGGGCTACCGGCTCCACTACTCGGTGCGGGAGTGTTTCATGTCGCTCTTTGAGCTCCACAACGAGACGCTCAACGTGTGGACCCACATGGTCGGCTCGTTCATCTTTGTGTCGCTCATGGCCTACCTCACGCTTTCGACCAACGCGCTGGGCATGCGCATCTCAACCAGCGACGCGCTGCGCAACAGCACCCATAGCTGGTGCGCGACCCAGCAGCAGCCGCTGTACTTGGAGAACGGACGCCACACCAACCGCTTGTTCTACACGACGGCGCTGCCAACGTACTGTCCACCACGTACACGCGGCGCGATCGTGCCGGTTGAGCAACAGCGTCGCTACTACCAAGTCGCCAGCGTTTTCTTTGAGCACAGCTTGCACCAGATTCCAAGTTTGGAAAAGTTTTACTCGGTGTTGGGCGAAAATGTGGACGATATCTCCCATGGCGTAGCCGCGCAAATGGCGCTCATCCAGCACGAGCTCACGCTTTTCAAAGAGCGGCTGAGCCAGGTGTCGGACGTCGCGCAGATCGCGACCATGCGCGAGTCGCTGAGCCACCGCGTGGAAGGCTTCTCGTCGTTTTTGCAAGATGTCGCGAGCCAAGTGGGCGCCAACGGGCCCATGAAGTTTGCACTTGCCGAGCTTGATGGACTTGTGGACACGGTCAAGAACGGCATCCACATCATCGCGAGCGTGGACGCCCACCACGTGCCCCACTGGCCCATCTTTGTGTTCATGGTCAGCGCGGTGATCTGTCTCACGTGCAGCGCGACGTTCCACTTGCTGTTTGTGCACAGCAGGCCAGCGTATTTTTTCTTGTCGCGGCTGGATTACGCTGGCATCACGATCTTGATCGCCGGCTCGTTCTACCCGATGATCTACTACTCGTTCTACTGCCACCCGGCCATCTTGAACTTGTATCTCACGGCCATCACGGTCATGGCGGCGCTGACGTTCGTGATCACGCTCATGCCGGTGTTCAGCACGCCCAAGTTTCTGGTCATGCGCACCAGCATCTTCTTAGGGCTCGGGTTCTTTGGGCTCGTGCCGATCGGCCATCTGATTTGGCATTTTGGGCTCTTTGACCCGCATGTGACGGTCATGATCGGCCCACTGGCGCTCATGGGTTTGCTGTACACGATGGGCGCGGTCATCTACGCCACGCGGTTTCCCGAGCGGTTTTACCCGGGCCGCTTTGACGTGTGGTTCTCGAGCCACCAGCTGTGGCATGTCTTTGTGGTCGCCGCGGCGCTTGTCCACTTTGTGAACGCCATGCAGCACTACGAGTGGCGATGGAACACGCAGTGTGAGGTGTAAGCAAGTGAGAGAAGGAGCACCAAGCAAGAAGGATCCACACACCAGAAAGAAAAACATAGGCACAAGCAGCAATACATATCAGTATAAAAAACGCAGTGCTAAGTTGAGAAAGTACGGCTAAGAATACCACTTTTGAAATTGTTATTTCTTATTTCTTGTCCATTTGCCTCACCAACCAGCTCATCAAACAGCCAAGGCACGCATCTACTATCTCCCAATACTACTACTGCTGCTAGTGGTCTACTACTTCCTACTCCTGCTTTGGCTGGCTGGCTGCTCATGGCGTCCTCTTCTTGGTCGCCGCCCTCACCATCGGTGGTGATTTCCTCGCGCTGTTCCTTCCAGACGCTCGACGCCTTCCGTGCAGCAGAGCAGGAACTGCTCGCAGCCCATCCAGCGGATGCCTCGGCGCGTCGTGATATTCGCCGGCTTCCTACCAAATTCGTTGCGCCTGAGGACCCGCGACGGCCCGCGTCGCCTGTCTTTGTGACTTCTGTGCGAAGCGAGAGCAAATTTGCGCTCAAGACCGACGCCGCCAAGAAAAACGACCACGCCAAGACCCCGTACGCGCCGCCGAGCGAGTTCCAGCACCGCTTGGACTCGCCGCCGGCCGCGTGGAAATCGCCCGACAGCGACTTTCTCGCCAAGTTCCATATCGCCAGCAACCAAGATCTGCGGCGCCGCACCGCACTGGACCAAGAAGGTTTCTTCACTGAGCTGCCAGCGGGGCCCCGATCGCCGCCCAGCGGTGGTGTCGGTATCGGTGGAAACAACGGCAGAACTGGCCCAAACCCGGCCACTGAGCTGACCAAGGCGGACCAACCTGGTGTGGTGGTGGTGCGTCGGCTTGTGTCTCCGCCGACGTCTCCTTGCGCGTCACCGCCGTCACGAGCGCCCACCGCAACGCCGGAAACCAAGCAGGTAGAGTGAAAAGAGAGCACACTCCAGAAGAGTCGATGAGACTGAATTTATGGTTTGTTTGTTTGTTTTTATTTTCCACCCAGGATTTCCAAACGCGGGTGCCCCATACGACCCGCAAGAGCTCCAACGTTGAGCTCCGGCTGGAGACCATCGTGGACCAGGACGGGCTCTTGCCGCAGCTGCGCGAGATCCGTGACCACCAGTACCGGCAAGAAGCGCCCGCCAGTGCCGCGCCATTCCACGCCATGTTCAAACCAGCGCCGTCGCTGCGTCCCATCGGAGGCATGCAGTAGAAAGAAATACAAAAGACACCACTAGAGCGACCGGGAACTGTCTGCGTTTTCGCGCCACGCTACAAATGAACAATACGAATGACG
>JAADWJ010000586.1:0-15300 GCA_023336165.1 Pythium monospermum | reverse complement strand
TTTTTTTTTTTTTTTTTTTTTTTTTTATCGGTATCGCAGGTTTGGTTGGCCAGCGCCGCCATGGCTGCACGCCCCATTTTCTGTGTTTCCTTGCCACGATTTTTGTTGTTGTTGTCGCCGATTTGGCCACAAAGAATACTGTTATACATCTCCATATTGTTTTTGTTTTTCGACCTATGCACGCACACTCTCCACACACTCGTCCCACCAAGGCAAATGTGGACCACTATCGATACTACTGCGAAGACGCACTTCGTAGTCTATCCAAAGCATATGCAAATATATATTATCATCCAGGTATGCATTCTGTCTTCTATTTCGAAATATGTCCTATTTTTGCCTGGGAAATGCATCTTCTTTGTTGTTTTTGGAATTTTACCGTTTCTGGAAATTCAAAAACCACAGCGCCAAAAGCGCCAAAACGCGGAAAACCACAATCGCCAAGCCCACAATAATCAAATTCCGTGAGCTGTCGTCGCCATTCATTCCAAACACGTGTTCCACGTACTCTTTGACGCGCATGGGGCCTCCCAGCGAAACAGGCGCTGCCTCCAACACAAAGCAGCCGGCTTGGTCGCCATTCCCATTGGCCGGGCAATGCGCAAACACCGAGGAGATCAAATTGGCCATGGCGTACCGCTGCGGCGTGAGCTCATACAGCCACTTGTAGGCCGATGGAATTTGCGACGCTGGCGGACTGAACCCCATGAATAACGACGTGATGGAATTCATCAACACACCCGCGATTAAGGCGACTTCCACCGATGGTAAGGCGTAGGATAAAAATTGCCCAATATACGTTTGCAAAAGCACTAAAAGGGACAAATTAAACCAATAATACACACACGTTTCAAAGCCTCCAGAGAGCCCCACGAATGGGAAAAACACCGCGGTGAACGACGCGCCACTGAGAAAAACGTACGGGATTTCCGCGATCGTGGAGCCCACAAAATACCACAACGGGTGGTACATATTCGAGGCCTGTTCACGGTAAAAAGACGCCCTTTCTTCACCGGCGATGGGCACGACCGAGTTAAACGAGACCATGCCGACAAAAAGAGTGGTCAAGAAAATCATGCCCACGCCGCCGTTGATCCCCTGGTACGTGGCGTACTCGGCCTTGACGTAAATGACGCCAAAAATGACCCCCAATAAAACACCGATTAAAATGCGCACTAAATTGTACGATGGCATGCGCCAGTACATTTTTAAAAACCGTTTGATCAAAAATTTCATTTGCGTTTGGTGCGAAGCGGCGTATTTGTTAGTGTACAACAGCGCTGGGAATTGAGGCGACGGGTTCGAGACACCGTCTTTTGCGAGCAGCGTCTCCAGCGTAACCCGAAGGGTACTCTTTTGAAAAACGTCCACAAAATTAGGAGGCGCCGAGTAACTGGTGACCGCGATCGTGGCATCCGTGCCAGTGGCACTGGACGAGCCAGAGCCAGAACTCTGGACGCCCGCGCCGATACATTCCAGCATCCAGGTCGCTGGATTGTACCCTGGCGCAATAGGTGCGACCCCGGGCACGGCTTCAAAATATTTGATCAAAAATTCACATTCTTTTCCTAAATCACCAAAGAAAACGGTCTCGCCACCTCGTTTAAGCAGCAAAAGGCGGTCAAAGACTTGGAACACTTCAGAAGACGGTTGGTGGATCGTACAAATGATGGTGCGGCCTGTATTCGCGACTTTCCTGGCGCCATCCATGATGGTCTTGGCGCTTCGTGCGTCCAGCCCACTCGTGGGTTCATCCATGAATAAGATCGATGGCTGAGCAGCTAATTCCACGCCGATCGTGATGCGTTTGAGCTGCTCCGTGGAGCGTCCGTGGATCAAATCATCGGCGATCGGATGTAAATCCAGTAAATCCAGACATTCCTGGACCGACGCCAGCTTTTTGGCCATTGGGATCTCACTGGCTTGCCTCAACACGGCGCTGAACGTGAGAGCCTCACGCACGGTGGAGGTCTCCGAGTGGATATCCATCTGTTCACAGTACCCTGTACAGCGCCTGATGGCTAGCTTGGTCGCTGGGTGACCGTTTAATAGGATTTGGCCTTTTGTTTTGCCTCCGGTTTTGCGGCCAGCGATCACATCCATTAACGTGGTCTTGCCCGCGCCAGAGGAGCCCATGAGCGCCGTCATGGTGCCGGGGGAGGCCAGCCCAGTGACCCCCTTCAGCAAGTCGATGGTGTCCTTGGGGTTACCCGGGTCGGGTACAGTGTACCACAAGTCCTGGAAGGCCAGTGTAACCGGCGTAACCTCCGATTTGCTGGTTTTCATACTGCCGGCGGTTTGCACAGGGATCACTTTGGCTCCTCCCCCTCCTCCTCCTCCTGCTCCTCCAAGAGGAGCAGCAATGATATCCATCTTGCGTCCGCTGGACTGGCGCACGATCTCCGCTGCGACTTGCTCCTCTTCATCGGCTTGCGTGACGCTGGTATGGTTGCCATGGGCTTCGTAGCGTTTGTACTCGAGTACCAAAATAGATAAACCCATGAACCCAAAATACGCCATGACCATAAACAACAACCCAAGTGGTACCCAGTGCTTCTCGGAAGGTACGCCATACAAACTCAAGTAATACTGGCCCATGTTCAACCCTTTGAAATGTGTACAGTAGTCCATTTGTTTGTAGACACATACATCAAATTCAGTTGCTCGGAACTGGTTCACCGCCAAGGCACGTAAACACCATGCGATTGGATCTAGCCAGTAAAGCCACTGGACATAACCCGGCAGTTGCTCTTTGGAGATGATAAAACCGGCGAAAACCACAAAAATCAAAATGGTGACCATGGACATGGGCTTGGCGATGTGGACATCACTGGCGATCGCGGATAAAAAGAAAAACCACGCGGAAAAGGCCAAATTTGTCACGAAAAGCAATAATAAAAAGATAATATACGCACCCGCGTCTTTTGTGAACCCACAGAGCCAATACACAAGCGAGCCAAAGATCAGCGACTCGCCACAGGCCTGAGGCACTTGGCTCGCGGAACACGACAACACGTACGCAGCGGTTTTATAAAAATTAGCACCGCGTTGCTTGTAAAACACTTCCCTGGCGGCCATAAAAGTGGGGATTTGAGACGCTTGGCCCAGTGATAAAAACAAAACCGCAGAAAAAATGGTCCCCATCACGACTTGCACTTCATGCGGTTGAAATTGGTAAAACACCGTGCCGTATAATAAGCCCATGACTAAAACCATCACTGCGCGGCCCATTAAAAACGGTTTATTTCGTCCCGTGATCATCAATTGCCGTTTAATTAGCGTTTTGGTGCTTTCGAAAAAAGTCTGGAAAAATGGGTTTTTATGGGTAATATAATCCACCATATCTTTGCGATACTTTTCGTCAACTGGTTGGTCCAATTCGTGAATGGTTTTTTCGTAAATACCACTTTTACGGAACGCCTCGGCAAATTGCTTTGCTGTCCGTGGTGGTGGAATTCCGGTTTTAATTTCATATTTTTTTTGTTGTTCGGTGCCTAAATCCAATAAAAAATCGGCGACATCACGTCGTGGGGGACATAAAAAGCCCAATTTTTCAAAATAGTCTTGAATTTCCACACGTGGCCCATGGTACATGACCTCTCCGTCATTGAAAATCAACACATTGTCAAATAATCCAAACACTTCCGGGGACGGTTGTAAAAGTGAAATCACAATGGTCTTGTGGAGTCGTTTTGCAACCGATTTTTGGGTTGTAACAATATCAAAAGTCGATGCACTGTCTAAACCGGTCGAAATTTCATCCATCAATAAAACGTTTTTGAGTCCAAATTGCATTTCCCCAGTGGTCACACGTTTCCGCTGGCCGCCCGAGATGCCGCGCACCATGGCATCACCGACAATGGTGTCTTCGCAAGTTTGCAGCCCGAGTTGCTGGATCACTAAATCGGGTTGGTTTTTGACAACCGCCCGTGCCAATTCCAATGCCGCTTGGATTTCCTCTTTTGTTCCATTTTGGAAAAGTGATTCTTCAAATTTCGTGAGTGAACTGCCACAACAAGCATGTGCAAATTGCAACGTTTCTTTCACCGTCAGTGTGGGGAAATGGCGATCTAATTGGGTCACGTAACTCACAAATTGAGGTAAATGCTTTTTTACATCTTTTTGGAGCGAGCCATTGTACGAGATCGTGCCTTCCACGGAAACGTGTTTATCCATCGGGAAGCGGCCACTTAAAATCTTCATAAACGATGATTTGCCCGAGCCTGGCTGGCCCAGCACAAGCGTAATCGTGCCAGGTTTAAAAATGCCATTTAGCTTGTTTAAGATCTGACGCCGTGTTTTCGTGGCGCCGCTGGCACACGTCGCAGCCACAGCGCGTGGGATCTTGTTGCCCACAGTCGCGTAGCTTGCCACGGGACGAGCGCCTTCTTTTGGCATGACGACGTCCGCGGAGATGGTCAAATTCTGGAACCGCACTTCCATTTGGGGCATGGACCGCCCCAGCGCCTTTTCCACGGCCTCGGCGATATTATCATGGAGCGCGTGGGGCGAGAACGTCAGTAGTTGCTTGAAAAATGCGCGGTCTTCTTCAGTGGGTCCCTTTCCTTGCGGCTCGCCGCGTTGGGCAACGTCGTGGCCCATTTGGACGGCCAAGAGAGGATCCATGAAAGGAAAGCGAGCAAGAGGAAGGCAAGGCAAAGAATTCGATGCTGGCCGGAGGAGACGGGAAGAGACGAACTGAAAGAGATAGACAGCGACAGACAGCGAGAGCTACGAGTTCAATCAACAGGAGCAGTAGCAGTCACAGTCGCCCGTTGGTGAGAGAGGGGAGAGAGCGGAGCTAAGAATGGATTTAAGGTTGAAACTCCTCGCATCCATCGAGAGAGGAATATTAGTGTCAAATATAGCGCTTCGTGTGTGTGTCTGTGTGCGGATCGCGTGAATCCTAGGGGCGGAGTAAGGTTGAAGGATGGATGACCAGCTATTACTAGGTTTGCAGTCGTTTTCTTGTGAAATCCACAGTATCAAACGAGGAATGGGGTATGCAAAGTGAGATCGCGCCATCCACTTCAAATAAGAATAGCCTCTGCTCGTGGAGGTCAATGGGAAAACCAAACCGCTCATCAACGAGAGGGAGAGAGAAAGTTGAAAGTCTGGGTGGTGCCGAAAAGCAGAATGGATCGACGCGAGTTCACTGGGATCGGGTGAAGTACCGGTACTATATTATAGTTTCCATTGTATGCATGCATGTCTGATTCACTGGAGGCTTGAATGCGTCGGCGCTGGTTTGTGTAGGGGCCGCCAGCTGAAAGACTCACATGCTCAAATGGTGATTGCCATCCCAAAATGAGCTATTTAGATAGATTCGGCTCATTTTACGCATTTTGGATGTTTACGTTTGGTGGGTGGGTGGGCTGTTGTGGCAGCGACACAGGCCTCCGTGGACCGTGGGTTTGTCAAACCCGGGTTTTGGGTGATTTTGGTGGTACAGTGTACCCATAATGTCACTACAAATAGTCACTAAAGTGCGATTTTACCGTGATTGAGCAACCAGCTGGCCCTCCCCTCCTCTTTTTGCGACCTTTCTTGGTGACGGCATGAGGGGACCACACCACAGGTCGCGCCACCACAGAAATCCCTTTTTCTTCTCCTGTGCCACGCCACCGACGTCGATGCTGGGTCACAAAATTTGTTCCGTCAACGACAACCCCACAACGCCAAAGCGGAAAACAAGCAGACCACAGCAGAGAGCAAAAAACTCCTGAAGTTGCTTTGGTTCCCTCCCTCCTCTCCTCCCTCTCCTCTCAAAATCGAGCCCTCCTCCGTCACACTTCACTCCTCGGTTGACGCTCACTCCCCCCAGGACGATCCTGAAGATTCATTCATTTCTGGATCAATCCAGTGCCATCCAGAAGTGGCCATCCAGATCCAGATCCAGAAAAACTACCCAGCACCATCATGGCGGACTCGAAGCCTTCCTCGTTCACCTCGTTCCTGCAGCAAAGCAAGGCGCCTTCCTCGTCCACCTTGCTGGACCATGAGATCGTGATCGCCGGTGTGCTCTTCAAACGCCCCGACAAGAATGCGCTTCTCTGGAAAAAGCGCTACTGCGTGATCTACCAAGGCGGCGCCATGCAAATCGTGTACTTTGAAAGCAAAGACGATTTTGAAAAGCGCAACATTCGCGGCAAGATCCCCTTTTCCTCGGTCCATAAGTGGGATGGCAAGCCCAATGGGTTCCAGTTTTACACACCGACCAACCAGTGTTACCGTGTGTACACGGAAACCGAAGAGGAGCAGCAACATTGGCTGGAGACCATGCAGCAACTCATTGATGCCGCTCCCGATAAAAAAGACGGCGAATCGTTTGCGTACGCGCGCCCCGTGGCATCCTCCCCATCGTCCTCTCCTCGCAATTCGTTCCGCTTGTCGCGCAATGACTCGTGGCGCGAAGAGGATGTCGATGTGCCCAGCGTGTTGACCGAATTGGAAGATTTACGCGCCGAAGTCGCCCAATTACGCGGCGAATTAGCCTCGTACGAGCAAACCGAAAAGAAATATGGCACCGAGATCATCAGTGCCATGCGCGCACGCCGCGGCTCCGTGCTGGACGATGGCACACAAGTCAACATCGAGCCACGTGAGATGGAACGCATGCGTGCCATCTTTGATCTCTTCGATACCCAAGGGAACGGATTCATCTCGGAGGATGACATTTTGGATCTCCACGCGAAATTGGGAGAACCGATTTCGCAAGAGGACGCGGCGGAGGCCGTCAACTACATGCAACGCGATAATTCGCAAATCGATTTTAACGGGTTTATGAAGTGGTGGAACGAAGAACATTCTTTTGGCAACCAAACCGAAGCGATGAAACGGTACACGGCGAAATTTAAATTTCTCAAAGCTCGGATCGCGAACCCAACGATTGGTAATATTGAAACCGAGTCGGTCGGCCCATTCCCAAGTTTTGAGTTCCGTGTCAACTACTTTTACACGGGCCGTAATGGCGATCGAGTGCAAATCTCGCCATGGCATGATATCCCATTATATAATGTGGACGGCTCGGTGAATTTTGTGTGTGAAATTCCAAAATGGACCCGTAAAAAAATGGAAATTGCTACGGGAGAACCGTTTAATCCGATTAAGCAAGATACGAAAAACGGTAAATTACGCGAATATTCGTGGGGTGAAATGATGTTTAATTACGGTGCCTTGCCTCAAACGTGGGAGGACCCATCGCATACGACTGAAGGGACCGGGTGTGTGGGGGATAACGATCCCATTGATGTGATTGAGATCGGCACCAAGCAGTGGCGCACTGGCTCGGTCGTGCAAGTCAAGATCTTGGGCGTGTTGGCGTTGATCGATGACAATGAAACCGATTGGAAAGTGCTGGCGATCAATGTGGAAGACCACTACGCTAGTAAGATCAACGATGTGGCCGATATTGAAGCGCATATGCCTGGCTGTATCCAAGCGATCCACGACTGGCTGCGTGATTACAAGCTGCCGCAGGTGAACCGCTTTGGCTATGATGGCAAGTGTCTTGGCCGTGAGTTTGCGGAAGCCGTGGTCGCCGAGACCCACGAGTTCTGGAAGCTGCTCATCGAAGAACGCGGCGGACAGGCGACGGTTTAAAATGGTGGATGTGGTCGAGAGCAGAGCTGAGAGACTGAGACAGCAGGGTCCAGGTTGGAAAAAAGAACGCGTGTATCCATTGGCCAGTCCAATGAAGACGAAGAAGAAGAAGAAGAAGAAGAAGAAGAAGAAGAAGAAGAAGAAGAAGAAGAAGATGATGAAGACCCACAGGTCGCGAACCACTTGAGCACTTTGTCACTGCTCACAGACCAGCAGGAGCTCACCACCATCGGCACAGTAAACGCAGATCCTGCTGCTGCAGCAGAAGCGCGTGTGGGTGTAAATGCGCTGAGCAAAGATGCCAGTACTGAACAACCCGCGCGCGTGGATCCAACGGATGCTGGTTCCGCATTCTGAGTGGTCGACAACCCAGACATCGCCATGCCGACTGAAAATCAGATCATCAAACCGCCGCTGGATGGCTCGTTACCACGCGGCGCGGTTTCGCAAGGCCATGTAAACAAAGAAATGAGCGCAAACGGGCTGCAAGGCCGTGTCTTTGACCGTTTTCGTCGCTTTGAGCAGCTCCCAAGCGAATTCCAAGCGCAAGTGAGAGCTTTACAAGCGTATTTACTCACGCCAGAGGTCGCCAGCCGTGCGCTGGGCAAGTCCACCGAACCAAAGAAAGAACCGCGCGACGCAAGGCGCCAAGATCTTGGCCGCGACCTTCAAGTTCTTGAGCGACACGACGGGCAAAGCAGAAGAAGCCACCAAGCTGGCCAGTGGGCTGGTGCTATGCGGTTTCTTGTCGCCGAAAAAGGAATCCTTTGCACTGCAAGTTTTCCCTTTTGACGCAAGCGAAATGTACACTGTCTTTGATCCATCATCGGTGAACAAACAAGCCGCGACCACATCCGTGTGGGCGTTTCGAGATGGTGCGATCCAAGCTGGCGAGCTCCAATAAAAAAAAAACAGTTTATTTTCCAAGTTTTCAAACGCCAAGGCCTCGGTGTACGTGGTCGTGAATGACAAAACCAAAAGCGTCGGGGTCTTTGACTCGGATGTGTCACGAGCCGCGCACCATGTGGTGGATTTGGCGACTGGCGGAAGCGCTGTCGAGTTTGATTGGTCGATCCCACACGGCATCAAGCTCACAGGCGCGGGTGGAGGAATGAGTGACGTCTTTGGCGCACCCAGCAAAGAACGGCAAGAGCAATGGCTCAATTCCTTTATCAACGCCGGCGCGACGTACCGCGAGGCATTCAACACGGCGTCCGAGACTGCGACATCGATCTACGAGCTCAAAGACTTTGACATGCAAGGCAACGAGATGCCCATGGCCATGTACAAAGGCAAGGTGCTCTTGGTCGTGAATGTGTCGAGCTTGTGCGCACTCACGCCGACCAACTACCCGGAATTGGCGCGATTGGATGCGAAATACAAAGACCATGGCCTGGAGATCTTGGCGTTCCCGTGCAACCAATTTGCAAACCAAGAGCCCGGCACCCACGAAGAAATCATGGAGTTTGTCAAGAAATACGACTGCAAATTCCAGTTTTTTGAAAAACGCGATGTCAACGGCGCGAATGCGCGGCCCGTGTTCACGTACTTGAAGGCCCAGTTGCCTGGTTCGTTTGGCAATTTCGTGAAATGGAATTTTACGAAATTCTTGGTGGACCGCAAATGGCAAGCCGTTCAAGAGATACGCGCCAAAGGACTTGCCGTTTTGGTTTGAAGAGGATATCCAGATGCTGCTGGCACAGAAAGCAGGAGGAGACCCATAGGCCGCCAGCACAGGCCGAGATGCCCAGCCAGAACAGAAGAGACGACGGGTCCTACGGCCTCGGTGGTCCCAACAGCTACGGCGACGGAATAAGAACACGTGCTGTTTAGTACTGATTTAATACGAACGTGCCACGAGGGTTTTATTATTAGTAATATGTAATTATGAGAGTCGAGAGTCGATTTTGCCTCTATTTGCTCAAATCCACGTTCTCCTTCAGCGAATACTTCGAAGTATACTACGTAGTATTTTTTTTAAATGCGAGTGTCCGTGAGTGGGGCGATTTTAAAGTTTCCGAAAAGAACGTGACCATGAAGCAAGTGCAAAAGGCCGTCCATGAAGGCAAAGTGCTGGAAATCTTTGGCTGCGGAACGGCGGCCATCGTGTCGCCTGTTTCAACCATCAACTACATGGACGAAGACTTGCAGATCCCTCTTTCTGGTACCGACGGCAAGGCCGGCAAACTGGCGGAAAATTTCTGGAAACAGCTCACGGAAATCCAGTACGGCCGCGTGGACCACCCATGGTCGGTGCTTGTGGATTAACACAATCGACAACGACAACAACGTCAACGGCGGAGGCGGCGGTAGCAGGAGACGTAGTTTTTTTTTTTATCCTGCGGTCATCTTACTCAAATATCCATGAATATGCATTGAATATATCCGTCTGTGTTTGACGCGTTGTTCAATACCCTCGCTGCACCCACACGTGGCGCTCCACGTCCGTGGTGGCAAACCCACAAATGAGCTGAATGACGTCGTCTCTGAATTGGCCCATCGCACTGCTCGCGCTGCTGATGGTGCCTTTTTTGCGCTTGCAATTAAATTTCTCTTTGAGTTTTGTTTTGCCTGACACCTACAGCAGTCCTGCCAAGTCTTTGCACCGGACGACTTGTCGGAAGGCGCGTTTGGCTTCCCCACTGAACGCGTGCTGGGCCATGTCAAATTTGCCTCCTCGCGTGAGCCCGAGAAGCCGGCGACTTTGCTGGCGGCCGACCGTGTACTCGGGGTCGTTGGCTTTTGGTTTTGTGAACAAAACCCAGCAATCGTCCACCACACGACAGCGCGACCACACAAACCGCTCGACGGGGTACCCGTCATGGAGAAACTGCTTCACGATTGGACGATGCGTTTCGTCGCCCAGCGTGCGGATCGCCAGCGTGGTCATACGCACCAAGCAGCTTTTCCACGCATCTTGGGACGGTGCGTGCAGTTTTTCATCTGGCGGAACCACCAGCTCCAGCGTGGTCAGCTCCATTCCAAAAGTGCCGTCCAGCTGCGCTTTTTGATCTGTCCAGTCATGGAAAAACGCGCCATTGTGGCGCACACGAAGATATCTCAGCTCTTCAAACGCATTGCAGAGGTCGCGTAGCTGGTTCGCGTCATAGTCTTGCTCCATGCCAGTCGTCAGATCCAAATGGGTCATCCAGCTGCCAAACGACGTGAAAGACGAGATCCGCAGGGTCGAGTCAGCGCGCAACTCGCTGGGCCGCAGGCCGTAAAGCGTAGCCGACTCTATGCCGTCTTCCCACACTTTGACAATGTCTTTCTTGGAAACCCACCCGGGGCTATTGCCAGCGACGACCACACACACTGCCTGTGGCAATTTAGCAACGCTCGAGACGCCGGCCTGGATCACCGCTGTGAGTCGCACGTTGCCATCGCCCGTCCATGAGCACAGCGCGTCACCTGTGAGTGATTTGTCCCAATAGCATGGCGCGCCAGCGCGCAAGAAATCCGAACCAACCGACCCAATGACACTTGGCGGTGTGCCACTTCCATACGCGTGGCGATAGAACGCATTCGCGGCGTGTTGGACATTATTCAGCGGCGCCGCGTTGCGTTCGGACAGGTCAATTTCATCCAAAATGAGGTTTTTCCACGACGAAAGGTACGTGTCTGGGTGGAACAAGCCGTACGCGAGCCAGAGCCACCCATGGCGCGTCATCGTGCCTCGCGTATGCTCGTCGCCTTGATATTGGCGCAGCCGTAACGTATGCACGGCTCCGGCAGCACACTTGGGCAACGCCGACATGACGGTTTCAATATGGCGCGGCGTCTCGGAATGGAACGACAGCGATAGCGTGCCCACTCTTCCATTGGCATCACCGCGCAAATTGACCGCCGTGTCCATGAAACTTGAGCAGCTGTCATCGTCCAAATATTCGCCCATGGCGATGTCAATGTGTGGGATATAGACTGCACAGTTGTCCAAGATCTCGGTGAGTTCGTCCACGTCACGATCCGATACGAAAGGCTCTGGATTGCGGAACGACAGCGTCTTGATGCGCATTTGAGGAAACACCAAGTGGCCTTGGAGTACCGCATTCAGACTCGGTGGAGCTGTTCGGTTGGCGTTTTCCTCGGTCCATGTGACCAGATCTTGCATCGTGTCTGCGAGCCCATGCAACGGATAATACTCGGTCAGATGGATGACCAATTCGATGGGTTTCGTGAGAAACTGGGTGATATCCACATGGGGCAGCAGCTCTTCGACAAACTTGCGCACTGTTGGCGTGCTCTTGGGCGCTCCGTAGTCTTCGTCGTCGTCCATCCCCGTGAACACCGTCACGACCCGCTCCAGCCAGCCAGCTTCACTTTCCATTTCTTCGTCGTCTTCATCCTCGTCGCTATTGCCTTCGTATTCATGCCAGTCCAGCTCGTCGAACATGGCCGTGGCTTCCAACCGCAAGCGGAACCGTGGGAAATCCAGATTCGTGAAGAACTGGTGCGCGTCGTCCACGGAGGCAGGAAAAATGTCGTCTTCCCGGTAGAACATGCCATGCCAATCGTCTTTGTCCTTATTGTGGGAGATACGTGCAGTGAGCTGACCTGCTGGCCTCTCTATGGACACATCAAGCTCTCTAGCAGCGGCGAGGTTGCGGTTTTTGCGCCAGTACGACTAGATAAACCACGAGCTCCCCAACCCGGCCAAGGCGACCCACCACTCACGTACGCAAGGCTCAGTAACTACAGCGAATACGAGATGTTACCGCGATGCGTCGACGACGCCCACGAGTTCTTTCTCTACCGCTGTTTCTCACAACACCAACAGGCTGAGTTTTTCCCTGAAAAACGGGAGCGACAGTGCCTTGTCGTGGCTCTTGGATGAACCTGTGCACCCCACCCTGACCATTTCGTTCAGTTCCAAGCGTCCCTCGCCAAATTGAAGCCATGATGACCATGTAGATTTGCTACCACTACGCCTTGACTACGACTATGAGCAACCACGCATTGTTTCGCCTACACTCATACAAGTTATCCTGGAAGAATCTTGTTCTTGATGCAGTCGACCACTTGGAGCGTTTGCCACTCATGCGGCCAACGTCTACCGACCAGTGTGTGGAGACAACCCCACGCCTGCGCATGTCGTTGGCCCGATAGAGGCGTTGAAAAAGTTTGGGACCAAAGGCATGCAGTAAAGCATCCACCATGACAGCTTACCCCCAGCATCGTCCACACCTCTCTTCTCTTCACTGGGTGACTTACATGGACGGTCCATGAGCTCAAGCGACTTTGTGCGCGATACGATGGCGCGTTCTTCCGCGGCTGGGCAGAGCAAAAAAACGTGCGTGAGGATGGCACGTGGAGCATGAAGCATGGAGGCGCTGGAGCTATTTTTCTTAATATCGTGAGGTGCTTTTTTCCCCCCTCAGCTGCAAGTTGCACGACCATCACTCTTGTTCTCATTTTGTTGGTTTTCTCATTGGTGTGGTGGACAACAAAAGCCAACAAACACCAACAGTTGGTAGATCTGAATGAGTTTTCATTTTCTTTTGTTGGTAGAAAGGTCTGCCCGTAATGTTAGCAACTGGCCATATTGATAACAGCTTTGCCAAGCCGTCGATGGTGGGAGACACACGGCCTTTCTGGAACTGTCTGTGCGTACACAACATGCCGTTCCACTGGTATCTGGTTCGGGTCCACTGACCTGGTGTCCGGATCGAAAGTCTACCATTTTCTCAGTACGCACTGTACTACATGTAGTATCCATTATCGTTTTGACGCAGGGAAGCAACTGATATCGAGCCAGCTACGCCTCGAGCGATGTCCAATGGTGGTGTTGTGTGTGCTGCTGCTCGTGGGTCAACACTACTGTAGTTCAAACCGGTCAAAATCGATTCATTTCTCGTCCAGTCCAATGGCATGCACACGCGCGTGGTCTTGTTGCCGTTGATTGGCATAGTTTCCTCCATACTTGATGCCGCGTGCAGCATTTCCGAGCTTGAAACCCCACAATGCTTCGGGCCACGGATCTTCCGAGGGGACCACAAAATCTCGAGGGATGCGGGTGTCTCCGTACTGGTCGTAATACATTTCAAGCGCTGGAAGAATCACATGTGTCCACTTGTTGTCCAATGAGTTCCACACGAATTCGATGGCGTCAAAACGATCGGCATCCTTGGTGATATGGGGCGCGTAGTTGTCGTAGGATCGCATGCGACTCACAATTTTTCCAAGTTTGTCGCCCCACGCTTCTTCTGGCCACGGGACCTCGCTGGGCACCACAAACTTAGAGGCGACATCGCAGTGGCCGTACACCTGCTTGAACACTTCCAGCGCTGGCAAGATCCGTTCGCTCCACATGTACTCTGGCATACTATGTTGGAAGCCCAGTGACTTCAGAAGTTCAGAATCTTTGGCAACTTGTTTGGCGTAGATGTCAGTTGCTCGGATACTATCCACCACAACACTACCCAACCTCATGCCCCATGCATTTCTCGGCCATGGCGCATGACTTGGGACGACAAATTTTCTTGGAATTCGGCAATGCCCACCATTTTCGCTCGCGAATACCTTGAAACACGGCATGATTCGTGTGTTCCACTCGGTTTGGCTGACGTTGAACGAAAAATCGAGTCGTTCGAGATCCGCCAGTTGCGTTGGCGTCAACAAACTCTTCGGTCGCCGGATGTCACTCACACGACTGCCAAGAGGGTAGCCCCACATTGTCTCTGGCCACAAAGGGTCTCCACGAGGTACAACGAACGCATTTGGTACGATGGAATGGCCGTTCAACTGGTGATACGTGGTCAGCGCCGGCATAATCTGATGGTTCCACACAAATAGGCGCCAGTCTTTCGAGGCTTCGTCCACTGGGAACCCAATCGCACGCAGCTCTGAAATGACTTCAGGGTAGTTGTTTTGGCGGTTTGCATTTTTCATCAGCTTCTCCAACACATGGCCAATGTTCAATTCTTCAGCGACCACGTCTTCGGGCCAGTCAATCTCACTCGAGAGTTCCACGCGACCAAACACACGAGTGCATCTATCGTTCCTGAGAGCGCTAGTGGGCTTTTCGGGAGCAGATACACAGCACAACTGTCGAGGCACATTGAAATGACCTGCACTCTTGTAAAAAGCCTTCAGCGCCGACGGCAGCAGCGCAAATTCACATGTTTCTTCTCGTTTCGCAGCTGCGGCGATCCAGCGTTTCCTCTGCGCAGCACTGAACACGCGCGACTTGCGTGGCGCATCCGTCGTTTCCTCCTCTTCTTCTGAAGCGGTTGACAGTGGTCGTGATGCGAGTTGTGTCCACAGAGGACGACGCGCCACGGCCACCGCTGGCGTCGTCGATGCTCGCCATCGCATCATCATCATTATCGTGGTATCTGTTGGTTTGAGAGTGAGTTTGTGGTGAATGGAAGTGCATTTTGATTGGCCAAAACAAACAATTGCTGTTTCAAAGTGCGGTTGGGACGCACACGCACCTCTCACTAAGTTCGCGTTGGAGCTGAAATGGTCAACAAGCAACAGCAACCACATCAATGGCAGCATCGAACTCACCATGAAAAGTACCGGTAAGCGGTGAGAGAAGCAACCAGTGTATTCGTTGCTGTCGGTTCCTGTCAGCCACGCTCCTGGCACGGTGATGCGTTTTCGGGGGGGGGGGGGGGGGGGGGGGGGGGGGGGGGGGGGGGGGGGGGGGGGGGGGGGGGGGGGGGGGGGGGGGGGGGGGGGGGGGGGGGGGGGGGG
>JAADWJ010000585.1:0-15334 GCA_023336165.1 Pythium monospermum | reverse complement strand
CTTCTTTGGCTTGAAGCCAATGGCGGTGACCATCTTGATGAACTCTTCCTTGATTTCGTTGTAACGGGTCTCCGACCAGTCGCACGAGTCCATCTTGTTGATGCCGACAATGATCTGCTCAATGCCGAGCAAGAACAACAAGCGCGCGTGCTGGCGGGTCTGGCCTTCATCCACACCAAGCTTGGCATCGGCCTTGGCGATCGCGGCTTCAAAGCCACCTTTCTCAGCTGGCACCAAGATCAAACCGGCATCGGCACAACCGGAGCCCGTGATCATGTTCTTGATGTAATCCTTGTGGCCTGGTGCATCCACGATGGTGTAGTGGTAGTTTGGCGTGAAGAACTCCTTGGTGTTGCACTGGATGGTCACACCACGCTCGCGCTCCTCCTTACAGGTGTCCATGTAGTACGCAAACGCGAACGACGACTTTCCCTTCGCGTCGGCCTCGGCCTGAAGCTTGGCCATCTCACGCTCGCCGATACCGCCGAGCTTGAAGATCAGGTGGCCGGTGGTCGTGGACTTGCCGGCATCGACGTGGCCGCACACCACGAGGGACAAATGTTGCTTTTCCGCCATCTTTTTGAGAATTTGCTTTTTTGCTTCAAAAAATGAAAGTGATCCCGGTTCTGCCGTCCGTTCAACGTTCTCCCGAGCCAAACAAACCTAGAAAAACCAGTGGACCACGGCCAAGAGGGAAGGAAACTCTGGATGGTCAGTGGCCACCAGTTTATACATGGACCTTTGATTGGATAAAAACCATGGAGGGTCTGACAAAGAGCGGACACACCAACAGTGGATGCGGGAAGATGGGTTCATTTTCTCCTTGATTCAGTAAGGTGGACAAATGGGCGGATCCGCCATCCCTAAACCCATTTAACGGTACACCGGTATTTTTCTCTTTTCTTTCGGTTTCGAGAAATGAAATATACCGGTATGAAACCGGTTGCCGTGGGTGAAGCCACTTCGTTTTGGCAGATTTGTCCACATCACCAAAAACTAGGACAACTGGATTTTCCATGACGTGTCCCTGGATACTTTTGCATATTGCTGGTGTCTCTTCGCGACCTGCAACTTAATCTTTTGTGTGGACAATCGAATGGACCACAAATGCGTCGTCGATGGCACAGCCCACATGCCACGTGCGGGCCCCCAACTTATATTCACCCGTCGTGGGCCTCATTCTTAAATATTCATTTCCGGCGATTACTGGACGCCTGCACATTCCATTTCCGATAAACACCAAGACCAAGTTGGCTGTGCTGATGGCTCAGAAGTGCGCTGATAATCAAGAAGACTCGGTGTCAAATGCCCCAGCAGACACCAGTGTGAATACCTCACTCAGTCAAGCCGAAGAAGAGAGATTGCGGTGCCGCTACTCCAACAAGAAATGCTTAAACCATCGAACCCAAAAACGCGTTGGTGGGTTACATGCGTTTTGCGAAGAGCACCGTGATAACGCCAACCGAAACCAGCGCAAACTCGACCAACGGAAGCGCACCCAGCGGCGGCGGCAACAGTCCTTGCAAACGTACTACGAGACGATCCAGGCAACCACCCAACAAGTCCAAGTTCCCCATGCAGATCGTGGCACCACTCTTGTGACACCATACCCGTCTGCAATGGCGATTGCAGTGGAGCCGTGTACGAGACCTGCACAGCTACTAGAGGAAGATTTGGACGTGCTCGTGTCTCTCTTCGACACCTCCGCACCTCATCCGAGTGGTGGTGGTGACCACTACGCGCTCTGATCCCAGTGGAAATGGGGGTACGTATCCTCACCGTCCAGTCCAGCTCCAGTTCTCTGATGGATCTTGTTTCAACGTGCAGTGCAGTCCAGTAGGAGAAAAAACGTTTTTATTTTATTTTTTTATCATGTAAATCCTTGTCGTTTTCTCCTTGGACAGTCAGTGCCATTCACAGATGAAACCCAATATCCAGCATGCTCGGAACTCACTGGAGTTTCCAGTATGCTGGATAGTGGCTCTGTGAGCTTCCAGTGTCCGGATATGCTGGATACCGTACAGAACATTGGGTTCCATTTCCAATTGAAGTCCACCGCCTCCAGATTTCCAGTTGAAGCAATCCAGGAACCTGCCCTGTCTCTCACCCGTTAGCTAATTTTTCGTTGTCGATTGGCAAGTGATCCCTTGTGGACGAAGAAAACAAATCCATAGAGCATGGAATGTTTCTGACATTGACTTGTTGACTTGATGGACATGATGATGCCCCAACGTCACCCGCAACCTCCAAGGCGCATTGATCATCTCTATGGAGGCTCTCTCTTGTTCTGCAATTTACCGATATTCGTTCACCCAGGATGATGCCTCAGCCGGTTGCTGACTGTGTACAATACAAGACGGTACCCGGACTGCACAGAGAGTTTGTATGATATTCAAACACCTTGAAGCCCCACGCTCAAGCCAGTGATGCTCGCGCCAACGGGCTTGTTTCTGATGCACAGGTTTTTATTTTTCTCATTTTTCTCATGAAGAGACTGGATCCAGAAGGGAGTTCCTGGGAGAATCCAGAGCCGCCTCCACAGTAGCAAAATTGCATATATCCAGGCACACGATGAGCTCGTCGCTATCCGAATTCCAGCAACATGGACACCAACGACGGAAACCTCAGGTCCAGCAATGGCCTCTATGTGGTCAAGATCCAGAGCAAGCAGTTTCTGGCAAAAAAACGCGTCGACGAAGAAAAGTGAAAAACGTCATCGCGAAGAATTGCCAAGACGAGTCGCTGTGCCGCTATAAGAACAAGCTCTGTGCCACTCCTCGCGCCCAGAAGCGACGAGGCGGGCTGCACACCTTCTGCGAGTACCATCGGGAGGCCGCGAACCGATATCAGCGCCGTCTCGAAATGCGCAAGCGCGTTCGGAAGCGCGAGATGGATACCGATACCGTCCACTTTGATTCACTGGACGACACTGCGAGCAGCAGCTCCCCACCACCACCGCTTCATATACCAGTGGTTCCGGCAATGGTATACCCGAGGACTTCCTGTCGCGACGACACACCACCAGCATCAGCACCTGCGCTTGAGCGCGAGCAGCCGGGGGATAGAATAGACTTGGAACCGACCAGTTCCCCCGTCGCGCTGAGCGAAGAAGATATTTCCACACTCCGATGGTTTTTTTCGGTCTCGAGTCCAACCAGCAAGCAAGAGTTCGTCCAGCTCTCCACTGTGTCAGCCCAGCCACCAGCCTCTATCATCCCGTCCTGGTTGAATTGGAGATGACATGACCGTAACAATGGGCATCGAAATAAAGTGTTTCTATTTTCCATCCATAACTGTATGGAAAATGAGTTTTGTTCTGAGCTGAATACAGTAATATTTCGCGAAAGGTCGCCGCCTGCTCAACAGTTCGCACTGCAACATGGGATTGAGTGTGTTGCCAACAACTTGGACGGCAGAGCAGCGAGATCTCCTGTGAGAAGGAGGTATTCGCTGGGAAGATGGGATAATTGGCATAGAGTCGCGATGCCCGATGATGCTGGATAAATTGTGCAGAGGGAGCTAGGCTGGATTTGGAAATCCAGTCGGGCCTCACCGAACCACACTCTTCCGGTCACACAATGTGAGGCCAGCTCGATCAGTGAGAACAGATGGAAGAAATTGACCGAATCACTTGATCCAGATATATCACAACAGTTTGCAAGCTGTTTTCGAGAGCCCTCATATATTCACCTAATACAATACAACAGGCTTGAATTGGATCCAGAGATTGGCAAATTAAACTCATTCAATGGAATAACGTCGATTTTGGCGTGTCGTCGGGTTGAACTCCACCAGCCACAGTCCAGTGAAATGAAAAAATCAGGTTTGCACCCATTCTATATCACGCGAAACGACAGAAAGCAGACACCTGTTTCTGTTTTGACAGCAAATATTGTGATTCGTGTATTGGTTATGGAAGTTAACCCGTCTTGTATGATCGCCTAAGATCAGCCAACAGAGGCTTTTCGACCAGTTGCATCAGTTGCATCCACCAACAGTTGCTGGACAAGGGTTGAGATCAGTCTGATGTGGGGCCACACACGCCACGCTCATTCCAAACTCCAAAACGCGTGTGACCGCGGTTCCACTGAATTCCCAGTTGTTGGTGGTGGCTGCCCTCGCTTCTTCTCCCTGGACGCTCACCCTCAGTGAACAACACAAGAGAAAACCAAAACCTGGATAAGCTTCCCACTCCACAGTTACAGATCGATTGATTCTCCCCAGCCGACTTGTAAACGTAGCCCATGCTCAAGTTGACAATGGATCATTTGCTTAATGGTGCCGCGGCCATTGAAGGCAACAACAACAGCAGCAGCAGCAGTAGCTCAAGTACTGGGAATAGCAGTGGCGAGAACTCGCCGAAACGGGAAGACCACGCCACTGCCGGCGCGTACAAGTACTTGCGCACCGAGAAAGGAGCCGTGCGGATGCCCGTCTCGGTCGCAGCGCCATCCCCTGATGCTGATGCTGCTGCTTCCACCACCAGCAGCAACAGCAGCGAGCGTCGGCTGCTGAGAGAACTCAAACCGCTCCAGCCAGCACCAAAGCTGCCGCCCATCAGCTCGCTCACACACGCGCACCTGTTCGCGCCTGCGTTTCCCTCGCAAATGGCGTCATCTCATATGAGTGGCGGTACGAGTGGCTCCTCCTCTCATTCTCATTCTCATTCGCCACCTCCTCCACCAGCGCCGCAAGCCACACACGGCGTCCAAAGCGAACATCTCTGTCGGTACCGCAACAAGCTGTGTCTCCATTCGCGGGCGGTCAAACGCAATGGCGAGATGCATAACTTGTGCGAGAAGCACCGCTCCAAGGCCAACCAGAACCAACGCAAGCTCGAGTCCAAGCGCCGCGTCCAGAAGCGCCATACGCTTCTGGCCGGTGCGCCTCCGCCACGAACGTACCAGCTCACGCCGACAGGACCCTACTTAATGGTAGAGGACGCTGTCGCGGGCATGCAACAGCTCCACCATCCGCCGCCACCGCAACTCGCTCCATTCAACCCGAGACTCGCTCCACGCCACCACCATCCAATGCCTTCCCCTCCTCCTCCGCCGTCTTATGAAGGTATGTCCACAATAAAGGCTTCTTCGTTCTGTAAGAGTACTATTACACTAACTTTGTGTGATGGTTGCAGGCAACTACCCTCCGTATTCACGCTAACCAGTATCCAGGGGTTGATAGCAAGAGTGTAAACAAAATAGTGTCAAGTTACCGGTATTATAGTTGCGTGTCAATCAATATAGCGCGCCCCAAAAACCCGTTCTTCGTCCAAGAACATCTTCGAAGTGTTCTATTCTGCCGATTTAGTCTATCTATAGACTTTAGACTATTGACGTTGTGGGTCTATCGTGCAAATCCACGTCCGACACGCTTCACCCAAGGAATCAGAACCTACCCAAAAATGCTGGACGGCCTTGACCTGCATCCAGAGAATAGTCTATCCAGATAAGGACTCGGCCCATTTCCGATCAGCGACGTATGAAGCCGAATAAGAAAACACGCTATCAGACGCGCCAAGACAAATCAAAGGCAGTTTGCTGAGGCCTCCACTCTACTCACTGGGCCAGCCGCTGCCACCACCATCACCACCCCTCCATCAAAAGCGCCATGGCGCCATCGCGGCTGCTTCGCGCCACCAACGGGTTCTTGATGATCCTCCTCCTCCTCGTCTCCGCGTCCCTCCAAACACACGCTACTGGGACCACTGGAGACCACTACCGCTACCACACGACCATCGAGAGCTTCCACACACGGCTCGTCCCACTGGCATCGTACGCGGTCGGCCCTGGAGGATATTTTGAGCTGTCACTGGATGTGACGCTGACCATCGACACCATCAGGGCCGACCGCGGCCGCGTCATGCTCCATTTGATTGTCTGCGATTCCGACGGCGTGGACAAGATGATGACCCTGCCGACCCATGGCACAGGCGCGCCAGTCTCGGACGCCGTGCCTGGCTATTGCGCCATGGCAAACCAAACACTCGACGACCTGTGTGAGTCGTACCCACTGACCGATGACTCGCCAGGCGATGATTATTTGTACCGGTCCAAGATGATCTTGGCGAGAGAATGGCGCGAAGACGGGCAGAGCTACTCGGGCGACGGCAAGCTCTACGTGTACGTGGACGCGTGCGAGACGGTCGGCGGCCGCGACGGCGTGCTGCGCTCGTGCTTGGCACGGCGAGACAGCCTCACCACAACAGCAGCGGCCAGTGATGGTAGTAGCAGTACAAGCCTGTGTTTCCTGTGTCCCAAGAACTCTTCCCCTTCCACACCACCCACGTCAAACTCAAACTGTACTACCACGCCCGAGATCCAACCCAACCTCCATATCCAAGCGGCCATGAATCTGTGCAACAAAGAAGGCTCGTGCTTGTCCACCGGCGCCAAGTACCTCACGACTTTCTACTTGGCGCTCGCGATCGCCTGGGCTTCTGTGTGGCTCATCTGGGCCACCCATATCCGAGCCTCCCGCGAAGCCGTGATCGAACTGCAGACCAAGATGAAGTACGTACCCATGGCGCTGACGGTGTACACGGTCATGATGTGCGCCATGCTGTCCACGGACCAGCTGCTGGTGGGCACGGCCAGGAAGATCGTGGTCAACAGTACGATCCTCAGTCAAGTGTTTGCGCTGGCCGTGCCGGCCGAGGTCATCGTGCTCATCGCCAAGGGATGGAAAATCACACGAGCGCATTTGGATCCGCGAGAAATCCAGTATATCCGCTTTGTCACCGTCGCGTGGGCCATCTCGTACGCTGTTTTAAGGAACAGCGTGGTCAAGCACCTCACGGTGTTTCTCATCTGGGGCGTCTCGTGGAGTGCCGTGGTGTTCATGGTGTGGTACAACTCGGCCTTCAACCTCAACATGCTGCTGTACCAGATCGCCATGGTGCGGCAAATGCAACTGGACCCGGTGCGCACGCCCGTGTACACCAAGTACATGCTTTTCAGGCGGTTCCGCGGGATCCTGGCCATCTACATGTTTGTTTGTTGTGTCATCGCGATCGTTGGACTTGTGAGCGACACTACGAATGCCCACTGGCGGTGGACCGCTGTGGGGGCGGAGGAAGTGGCCAGTCTGCTGTTTTACGGTGCCCTAGGGTACGCGTTCCGGTGCCGCCGCTTCAGCCATTTGATCCAAGCGCCCCCGTCGACCACGGCGGCTGGTACTGGTGCTGAGGAACCAACCAGCCCTACTACTACTACTACTGCACCAGCTACTACAACAGCGACAGGTACAGGTGCGAATGACAACCCGCAAGGCCCCACGATGGGTGGCAATGGCAGTGGCACGACTGGCACGCCGACCACGGCCCAGGCGTCATCCGCGTCGGTGGCGCCGATGGTGAGGATGGTGCCGCCACCCCCGATCGTCCGGCAAAAGAGTGCCATGGTGGTGTTTGTCAACCCCAACCCGCAGGAACAAACGCTGGGCACGTCGTACGTGCCAGTCAACCCCAAGCCTCTCAAGCGGTCGCTCACAGTAGGGCCAGGAGGATCGGCCGGAGGAGCAGGAGGAGGAGGAGGGCCAGGGGGAGGACCAGCAAATCCAAAGAAAGACAACACAAACTCGTAGACCGACCGTATTAGACCGAAGCGACTGAAAAAACAAAGAAGCGAAATAAGAACTTCGTATTAAGAAAATCCTTGTCTTCTTGTTTCATTTTTTGTGTTTTTCTTATTTGGCGTTGCCTTCCACTGTGTGTGTTGGGTTGGGCTGTGTTCGCTTTGTTCCCCTTTTCATTTCCAAAAACACCAGCTCTCGCACAAGTGGAACCCCCAGTCAGAAGCCAACGACCCAGCGAAGCTCAGACCCCAGGACCAAGACGAAGACCAACAGGATGAAGACTTTCGACTGTGCGACATTGATCATCAGCACCACCACGTGGCTCGCGGTGGCTTCTTTCGGTGGCGCTGCCATGTCCGCACCAGTGGCGACGACGACCGTGCCTTGGACAGTGAAACCCTCAGTCGTGACGCTGACCAACATGTCGCTCTCCCGTGTGTCGAATACGACGAGCAGTGGCTCCGGTAGTGGTAGCACCAGCGGTAGTGGCAATGGCAGCAGCATGAGCGACGAGGCCGGCATGGCTCTCCACATGGCCACAGCGTCTCCATCGCCGTCTCCGTCTCCTTCGCCTGTTGCTCTCACCACGCCACCGCCACGTGTGACTCCTCCCCCGACGCCTGCGGCTCCACGTCCAGTTGCCGTCCACATCGCGGAGCGGTACTACCCCTTCGTCACCAAGACGATCGTCGGCTCCAAGAAAGAGCTGTCCTCCGTCATATCGCCGGAGGACGGCTTGGCCATGTACCGCCTCATGATGTCTTTCCAAGCGTTTGAGTACAGCGCCGCCGCTGCAGCGAGTCTGAACTGCGTGGTCGTGGACCAAGACACCGGCGCCTGGACGCGTGTCACGACCACCACGGCCGTCGCCTCGGACGCGACTGCGTTTTGCGTGAACCGCACGGCCAGCGACGACACCAAGTCGTTTGGCGTCGCCCAGTTCCAGCGCCGCAAGGCCTTTTTCAGCGATCTTCAGCCGGGCAAGCTGGTCCACGCGGCCAAGCAGCCCACGTTTGACGTACTCCAGCAGGCCAAGATCCGCGGCTGGACCGAGTCGCCCCTTGCGGCTTTCCGTGTGCCAAAGCTCACACACTGGCAAGCCGCGCCTTCGCTGACGCTGGTCGTGGATATCGCGTCGATCCAAGTGGATTCGCCTGAGAAAGCCGCCGCGTATTGCCAGCCCGACCCGCAAGGGCTCGTGCAGCGGCGCATTGAAGGCGGCGACTACTACAAAGGCTCCCCACGCGAGCCGTTCCTGTTTCTCTGTGTGACTTCCATCGAGCGCGCGCTTCAAGACATTGACCCCATGGACAAGGTGCTCGCGGAAGTCAGGCTCGTGGACCGCACGTGGTGGCGGTTCAACAAGTGCCCCTTTGGTATGACCCGCGTGAAAGACTTGGCGCTCGGAGGCGACGCCATCTTCAGCCCTAAAAAGGGCGACAAGCAGCTGTTGTGCTACAAGCAAGTGCGGCTGATGGACGACTACGACGGCAAGAACTTGAAAGACACCTCCGACTTGCTGCAGAAGATCACGATCGACGCGTCCCAAGAGAACCGCGCGGACCGCGTCCAGATCACCCACCACGCCAAAAGCAAGTGGGATTTCCCACCATTGGCTCTGGATGAGAAGCTAGTGAGTGCGCTTTGAGTAGAGTGTAGGAGAGTGCAGGAGAGATCAGGAGAGATCCATTCATTTTGTTTGAATAAACGAAACGAATGAGAGAATACTATTCTAGTGAGAAGATTTGTCATGTTGAAGTGGCACAAGTCACAGATCTCCGTCCCATGTCGCAGATTCACTGTTGGGTCGGAAATGTTATCACCAGTCGACCACGCCACAGAAGAAGAGGAACTGCCAGCAGAATGGGTAGGAGTACATTGGAGGAATAAGTCGTGGAAGTGATCGTCTGAGCTGTCTTTTTTTTTTTTGTTCCTCTGCTTGACGGCCCATGCTGAGACCGACTGCAGGATACGGTATCAACCAACTGGTGGACCAAGAGCGTTCGACTGGAATGGAGAGGCACTCAGGTATACATACTATATTAAAACATCTACACACCACAACCAACCAGACAACCAGACAACCAACCAACCAACCAACCAAACCAGACCCACCACCACCCTTCCAGTGGAGTTGACCAAGAGAGTGGAAGGGCCTTGCACTCTCTCTTGTCTCTTGCTACAACTCCAGTGCCAGTGGCGGTCCGACCACCATGGTTTCCCACTTGAGCGCGATGAAAAGCACTTCTTTGAGCCACAAATTCGTCAGCGTCGACCCGCCGAAATGGAACAAACAGCCACCGCCCAACGGACTTTGCTTTTCATAGAAAACCACCCACGAGTACTTGTCCACCCAGACTTCGCTCACTGGATCCTGACCAGCACTCTTCGTCTCTTCCTGGAATTGGACCCGATCTTTATCAATGGACCGAAACAAGATCATGTACCCATCTTGGATTTGGATCCGCGCTAATAAAAACACGGTCTTGGCCACCACTTGAGTCCCAGCGACTTGCACGGTACGGTACAATAACAGCGTATCCTCGTTGATCTCTTGAAGCTTGTGGAACTGGATATTGAACGCGGCATTGTAAATTTTACAAAACGTTTCCGGATTTGTAAACAACGGCCAGCTTTTCGCGAGTAACTCACTGGCTGAAAATTGCGGAAATGGTTTTTCTAATGCGAATTTTAACTCGTCGCCATTGATTTTGCGTTGGTCGGTCCAGCCAAAGACAGACGAGCCGGTGCTCAGTTTGTTGGCGTCATTGGCAAACTGAAGGATGTCGTCCTTTGCACAAGCGATGATCGTAGCGTAGTCGGACTCTGGAAGCGACTGGATCTGGAAGCGTTGTCGGTGGGGTTGCTGTTGGTGGGGCGGCTGGTCGTAGGGGCTAGTATTCGTATTCGTCTCGCCATCGAGGAGCTGCTGGACGCGGCTCTCGGCCTTCATGAACGCGGCGCTGTGCTCGTACAACTGGGCGTTTTGCGCTTGGTACTGGCTCTTGACCCGCGAAAGCTGCACGTACTGGTGGAGCAGACGCCGTGGCGGTGGCGGTGTCGGTGGGTCGGCAGTAGTAGTTGTATTGAAAGTAGTACTATTCCCATTGCCGGTGCGCGACACCAGCAGCGCGTCGTACTGGGTCTCCAGCGCACTCAACTGGCTCTTGAGCGTATGGATCGTGGTCTACAAGGTCGCCATCGCTCGTTAGTATATGTATACGAGTGTACTTTCGACCACGAAGGATATGTATACGAGTGTACTTTCGACCACGAAGGAGGTGTATACTGTACGTACGATCTTTTTCTGGTACGATTTCTTGACGTACTCGCGGTGCTTGAGCCGCTTGCGGGTCTTCTCGTCGTCGGCGGCGGCACTGGAGCTCAGCGCACTAGTGACGAGCGCCAGTATGGGCTGCGCGTCATCAGCGGTAGTACTAGTACTACTACTACATGGCGGCGCGCGCATCTCCATGGACGAACCGGTAACCACAGTGTGTCTGCTAGCGTGCGGACAGTGCGACTATACGGTACAGTATGACTGTTGCGCTCGCCGCCCCGTGACGACTGATTTTCCGATGAACGAACGCGAACGACCGGAGAAATGCTGCTGGTTCTCTTGGTTCTGGGTGTGTATACTTTGCCAGAAGGTCCTGGAATGAGGTGTATAGTACGTATAGTTGAGGAAGTATACGCGCCGCTTGTTTCTCATGTCGCAGATTGTAGCTATGTGAAAGTGGCAGTGCTCTTGGTCCATTTTCCTGCTCTCGACGACGCGGCACTCGACCTGCGGATGTTGCCAACAGCCCTTGTGTGGGTGATTGATTACCACCAAAGAAACCCACACCCACCTATTATACTCACGAATCAAACCGTCATCACCCACAGATGAATTCCAAGCATTTAGGTTGCTGTAACGCAAGCACCAGTGGGGAGAGGCCGAGTCTGGGTGAGTGGGTGGGTCTTCGAGGCCGCTCTCTCTTCCAGTGCGTCTACATGATGACGTGAAAACGTGAGAATGGAGTTCACTCACTCTACAGTGTATATCCTATTGGATCGTGCTGGATCTTGCCTGGTTTGCTCCCAAATTTGACCCAGCATGCTCGCCACCCAATCGCCTTGTGGGAGATAGACCCCAAACTGACTGTGAATCGAGGGACGATCCAGCACGGCAAGCACTGGCCATGTCCACGACGACCCCAACAAGTGCAATGCGGTGATGCCAGAGTCTTTCTGACTGGGACCATCCACACAGCTCACACCAAAGGCCACCACCACCGTTTTGATTTCATCGGCACCGATGGTGTCATGGTTTGTTTGTTTTGGGGGTCGCATCTTTGCTGTGGCCATCACTGTCTGTTTTCAAAATTGAAGGCAGACAGATACGGAGCCCAAGAAGCTGATCCGTGTTCAGTCAAAAGTTGATGGGCACATCGAGTGAGCTCACGCTCGCCCCGTTTGATGTTGCTCAATGCAGCTGGTGGGTGGTGGGAGTGTGCAGCGACGGGGTCCTTTGCCCTTGCGTCGTCTGTGAATACTGTAGGTTGGTGTATCGATAATCTCCCCAGTGCTGGAGGCGCCTGCCATCGTATCACATAACACCAGTCAACGAAATCAACGAACGTTCTTCAGCGGGTCGACAGTGTTGAGGATGCAGCTCGGTCCTCAGACTCGACATCCTGATATTTCTGTACAGTACAGTGTCTATATTTCTGTATAGAGCTCGGGATTTGATGAGCAATGGGCCGTGACAAAGCCTCCTCCACACTGCCACCACCCTGGGCGTGGTGGTGCACGGCTGGAGAGTCGTTTGACTTAATAGCCACAGACGCAACCAGCGAGCCCACTGCAACGTGACCAGCAGCTGGTTCCAGTCAAGCTATTGTCAAGCGAAAACACAACCACTTTGATCAACAGCCGCCCCCAAGAGCCAAGAGGCAAGCAGCCGCTTTCTCGTGGGCCAGCGTGGCGGATGTCAACGTGGGACGCCAATCGTCATGAGCATGGGCGAAGTGAGCTCCATGTCCTGAATATCGGTTATCACAGGTTGTCGTATACCTGCAATACAGTGCATTCTGGGATAGCTGTGACCAACAAGTCAGCAAGGGATCTGTTTTCAAAGGTCTCTCAAAGAGTGACCGTCTCTTATTACAGTCCCACAGCTGCTGAACGCTTTGCACGAAGCAATCGTTGTTCGTCCTCGGCTGCTGCTTCCTTCCTTCCTTCCTTCCTTCCTTCCGTTCACCCACACTGCCCGTGCTCGAACAGCAGTGGCACTCGCACTCGCTCTTCTACCAAGGGGCTCCTCCCTCACTCACACCCAGCTCCAGTCCACAGTTCAGGCTTGCATTGCCTTGACGCCTCCACCACCGCCACACCACATCTTTTTTTGTGGAGCGAGAACACTTCATTTGCCAATTGTGTTCGCATATTGCTAACCCGACCACCCCAAACAAATTGAGCGAACGCCAGCGTCAGCCACACCACAGCACCACCACACTGATCCGCCTGTCATCAGCAGCTTCATTTCGTTGAGCTTTTTCTCGGTGGGAACCCCAAGACCAAGACCACACACACTGGACGGAACCGTCGCTTCCTTCCTTTTTTTCTTTGTTTTTTGTTGGGTCCCATGCCAACGCTGGTCAACGCCTTCGCCACGATGAACAGCCACAACCACAGCCAGAGCCACCCGCCACAAGTGGACCCGTACGCGCCGTGGCTGGGCGCCGACGACCTGGAGCTGCTCCACTTCCACCCAGAACTGTCACCGTCCAACTCTATCAACTCCACCTCCACCTCCACCAGCAGCAACAGCAACAGTAGTGGAGCCGCTCTCCACCACCACCACCGTCCACTCTTTGGGCACCAAGTGCACCACCAGCAGCCACACCACCAGCCACAACCATCGGCGGCGGCCGCGGCCTACCCGTTCCCGTTCCAGTTCCACTCGCCAGGCGCAGCAGCAGCAGCACCCGCACCACAACCATCGTTCTTGTTTGGGTCGCCATCTCCACCATCGTCCACCACCCTCAAGGCCCCTACGTCGCTCAAGAAACAACCCCACAAGCCGCCTTCTTCCGTGGCCAGCAGCTCCACCAGTAGCAGCAGAACAAGCACAAGCAGCCGCACCACGTCCACAACCAGTGCGTCCACACCATCCACAGCGTCCACAGCGTCCGCACTCATGGCGGACGACCCAACAGGTGACCACTTGCGGCGCGAAAAAAACCGCCAAAAGGTGCGGCGCCACTACTACCGCAAGCTCACGCAGCTCAACGCGCTGCGGTCCGAGGCCTCGCAGCTGGAGAGCCAATTCCACAGCCTCGTGGTCAAGCAAAACGAAACCTCTTCTGCCGCCGCTGTGGTCCCTTCAACGACCAGTAGACGAGACCAGCAAAATACCGAGCTGCAGGCCCACCACGCTCTGCTGGAACATGAAAACGCGCAGCTGCAGCAGCTTTTCGAGTCCAAGCAACGCGCGTTCCATGGGCTCCACGACTTGTTCTGGGACTCACAACAGCGAGAAGACGACTTGTTCATGGCCAGTTTATGCGCCAAGGCCATCTTCATCAAGCCCTTCACGGCTTCAGAATGCCTGGCATTGCGCGACAAGGCCGTGGACGACGTGCTGTCTCTTTGTGGTTCGGGGACCTCTTCCTCCCACTTCCGTAACAAAGCCACCACTCGCCGTGGCCCGGGCGTCGCCGGCTGGCAAGACGAAGTGACCGTGGAAGACGGACTGTTCAAGTTCTCTTTGTCCAAGACGTTCCGCCGAGCGACGCCCGAGGGGCTAAGCAACGTGAGCTACCCGATGCTGGTGGACCCGCAAGTGTACTCGCGGTTGTTTTCCTCGGCGGTGGAAGCGAAATGCGTGATCGTCCAGCAAATCGACGCCCAGAACGTCGTCATGTTCCAGGAATGGCGCACAATGGACGCCAATAACCAGTTTTTGCTCATGAAAAGCCTCTTTCTCGTCTCCCGCGTCGCGACGCCCCAAGGCGGAGAGCTCGTTTTGATGCGTGGACTTGGGCAGGACCGACTGCGGGACCGGGAGCTTTTTTTGCCGTCCTCGTCTTCTTCGGGAGACGAGGCCAGCCAGATCGTGTGGCACGATGTGTTCACGTGGATCAAGTACGACAAGGCCGGACTGTATGGGGAGGACTGCACCGCGACGTTTGGTGGTACGGCGCCCACGGTGGGCCACAACGTTCCGTTCTGGACCATTGAAGTGCTCCACTTGGTGCTGCGGTGGGAGTGTGCAGTGTATGGGCCGCCGCAGTTGCTGAAAAGTGAAGATGGCGACCAAGGGGAAGTGGACATGGCGAATGCCAACCCACGCACGCCGCCTGTGGAAGTGCCGTAAATATATATTGTTTGTATTGAGTGCCGTCAGTGTGAATCCTATCATCCAAAAATCAAAAAAATATAAAAAAGAATATTACTGATCCAACACAACAATATTACGATACAGTCAAATAAAAACACAGACACTCTTCGAGACCCCCCTGGTTGCCTGCCCTCCCCCCCCCCAAGACAACACAGAAGTACAGCGTAAGATGCCAGAAAAAAATAAAATATTTTCACATCATTTTTTGTGTTTTGTTTTTAATATTTTTTTAAGGGAACCTGGGGATTTTCTACCACTTTTTTTGATAAATATGATCTGTATACCAAAAGTTGAAAAACCATGGAAAATATACCACTGAGCCATATTTCCTCAAAAAAATATGAAATATATGACTTGTATACCACCAAAGTT
>JAADWJ010000584.1:0-15362 GCA_023336165.1 Pythium monospermum | reverse complement strand
TGGCGTCTGCGAAGGCGCCAAGCTCGTGCGCATCGGCGCCGACGCTGGCTACCTCAGCTTTGTGGCCTACGACCCACTCGCCAACACGTGGCGCGGCCTGCGGGCCTTCAAGAACCACGTCAACGGCAGCCCACTCATGCTGACGGGCGTCGTTGCGCTTCTCGCGCTCCGCACCACCAAATGCGTGGGCATGTGGTTTTACAACAAGATCACCAACTAAAAAGAAACAACAAGACCCCTCTAATTTACTACGTAGTATTGCAGCATCAGTGTAAGAGTAGTGTAGCATCCAGTATTTATTTTGTAGCTTGTCGTCTTTTCCGCTTTTCCCCGTTAAAACAAACCAAACAAATCCAAACCTTTTCAACAACAACATCAAACTCTGTTCCTCCTGTCGGTGCCGCCGTTCTCAACCGCTCACTCGCTGTGTCACCATGCGCGATGGTCATTGTCGCAACGCACTGCTGCCAGCGCACGGCCGTTGAGGCTCCCATGAGATGCGCAACAGCGCAGACTCTCCGTGGCCATTGCGGCAGTCATTCAGCTCCCGCTTCAGCCGTTTGGACGTGGATTCCACCGAGTACGGCGAGTGCCAAGCGCTGCTTCCCTGATGCACCCATTCATTCGTGTCCGTTGCATGTACATACACAGCATGAGCTCCAGCAACATGCCGCCTTTTTCGTTTTTGCACTTTCTCCACCAATATTTTGGTTGTTTTGTGAGTGCCGCGTCAAAAAGGCCACAAAATGCAATTTCACCAGAAGGAAACACACGGATCTCTTCCTTTTGCCTGCGGATATTAAGCAAAGTTTTCAAGATCTTGAAGAATTGTTTTGTCGCTATCTCCTCGCTTTTTGGTGGTAGTCGTGTGTCTGCGTCGAGTCGTCGTGGAACTGCTCGTGACGTGGCTGTGGCTGCGGCTCGTGTCATTGCTAGTGGTGGAGTCGTCGTGGTCCTTGCGGTGGTGGTCGGGGCCTTGATATTGCGCCACGGCGTCGGCCTCCAGCAGCATCAAATCGTCCGACTCGGCAGAACTGTGTGAGGCGCTGCGGGCGTCCGACTCGTCACCATCATCCGTGTCATCTTCTTGTTCTTCTTGCTCTTGCTCACTACCGCCGCCTCGTTCGCTGTCTTCACCTGCACCGTGGCTTTTCCCTTCTAGCGATCCTTGGGGATCACCGCCGCTGCTTTGGCTTTTTGCGTTCTCCTCATCGGCGACGGGCGTGAAAAACGCATCGCCATCCACCGTCACTGCAGCGGTTTCGTCGTCGTCTTGTTCCTTGGCCACCGACTCTGATTCCGTGTCCTTGTTGGCATCGGACACCACCACGACTGGCTCGTGCTGTTGGTCTTCCGCTGCTTCATCACTGGCGCAGTGAGTCGTGGTCGTCTCTTCAAAGACCTCCGCCACGGCAGAATCCTTCTGCTTCTCCTCCGTGGGAAATTGCTCGGGCAGCTCCCCTTCCAATCTGGACGACAACGGCGCAACCTCCACGGTTTGGTCGCTGTCAGCATCACAAACAAGCGTACTCGCTGTTGTTGTGTGCTCTTCGTCCAAAGGTTCGTTAGTCCCATTTCTTCTCACTGGCGTGGACGACGCGTGGCCAGTCGCTTCTTGCTGATCGAACTGCACAAGCGCGTTGCTCGTATCGCCACCACCATCACGTGGTTCTTCGTCCTCACGTGTACTGGCCGTTGAAGATGAATCGAGTTGTGCGTTTGTTTCTTCTGCTGCGTCACTCTTTCCTTCCACAACATCGGCGGCAAAAGTACCCAAAACAAACGACTCCGACGTGTCCAGATGCGGCATCGAGTCGCCCCGTATCAGGCCATCGTTGCTGTTTGCTGTCGCCTCGATGGTCGCCTCGGTAGTCGTGTCTGTAGTGGTCTCAGTAGTCGCCTTGGTAGTCGCCTTGGTTGTCGCTTCCTCCATGGCGGCCATGTTCTCAAACAAATCATTGGTCGTTTCTCCACGATGCCTGCCCCCATCGATTTCATCTCTGCCACTGGGAAACGTTTCCTCTTCCGTAGCTCCGTCCACTCGGCCTCCGTCATTCACAGGTGGCACATGCAACAAGCTCTGCGTGGCAATTTCGTCTTCTTCTTCGGCCAGTGGAAGCACGTGGCCGATTTTCCTCAGAGTCATGGACTCCACTGATAGGAACAAGACACGCGTGCGCGTCAATGTCAATGGGCAAAGCATCCGCAGCGATTCCTTCTTCTTCTTCTGCGGGGTGCTCTCTCACGCCATTGTCTGGTGGTGGGCCACTGCGGTCCCCATCAATCATTCCGTCAATTCCAGCAAACAAATCCTCCTCAGCAGCTGGTTGCTCGTCGACGTGCTCGCTCGCATCGCCAGCATGGTCGGCTGTTATTGCTGCGTCTCCGTCATCACTCTGATCATCTTGGCCATGCTCTTCCCCCACACTCAGTTCGTTATGATGGTCCATGTCACGTGTCTCGACGCCACGGACGACACTAGCTTCCTGTCCAAATTCCACCATGTCTTCACCTACAAGTTGAGCAGAAAGTCGCACATCGTCTGTCTCGCTGGACGTGATATTTTCAGCGACGTCCACCAACAAAGGTTCTGCCAACGTATCTGATGCAATTTCTTCACGTGGCTCTTCCAGCTCAAGGCCACCAATTCCAGATCCAGATCCAGACATTTCCATCACGGCCATGGGTTGTCCTATGGTGGCGACGTTGCCGTCCTCTGCGCATATTGGAACGGCGGCGTCACCACCCTGCAAATCGTCTTTTCTCACCGCTGCTTCGAATACCTGAGTGGCGGAGATGGAACATGCACCTTCCTGTGGAGCCGCTTGGTCGCGGCGAGTATTTTCATGGTCACTGGGATCGAATGGGTTTTTGTTTCTGCTTTCGCTTGGCTCCTCACCATGGCGCTCTGTCGTGCGTGGCTCCTGTTGCTCGCTTGGGTCCACGGCTACGATCAAGTCGGGTTGTAGAGGTGCAGCATCATCAGCAACACACCGATTCACATCCGCTGTTTCCACCACATCGTCCTTTGCGCTGCTACTCCATAGCTCTTGGACTCCACGCGTATATGGTTGGCCTAGGGCAGCCGATTTTGGTGTATCGGCTGGGCTCACTGTTTCCACCCTTTCTGAAGCGACCTGCGCTCTACTAGTCTCCTCTTGACGCGCCTCTTCTTCTTCTTCGTTGCCAGGCTTGCCGTCATGAGAACTTACTGCTGGAGTTGTTTCTTCACTGCTACGGAAATCGGTTTCCGGTGGATCAGAATGCTTCTCGCTGTCGCTCTCCAGTGGCGGAGAACCACCGCCACCACTGGCTGGCGTCCTAAGCTCGTCCTTCTTCTTGTCAAGATCGCGCGCTGGCGAATGTGTCTCCACAACAATGCCGATATCAAAGTGGCGATCGTCATCATCTGCTTCACCAAGACGGTTTTCCAATGGAACGATCGATTCCGCCGCGTGGGATGCTTCTTCTGGTGGGAGACTGTGGTCGCAGTCAGTCAATGGCTCTGCAAATACATCCTCCCCCTCTCCATCTCCATCTCGTTCTTGCTCAGCTTCAAGTGGCCCGTCTTCTTCCTGTTCTTCTGCTGCTTGCTTCTCATCCACCGGTGTGGCAACCACGTCGACGTCTTCCATCGCCTCCACTCCCATCAACTCATTCTCCAAGACGGCAGCACCAGTGGTCATCTCGCCACTCACATTATTCAGTGGCAACTCCAACCGCAACAGCAACAGCGCCTTCCGTTCTCTTTTGCCTCGCCAAACGGCTTGGATACACATCGCCGCTTCCACGTGGGTCACGTATTCCCACCTCTTTTGCGTCGTATCTCGCCACCACCGCTGCAGTTTATGAACACAACGACGCATTTTATACCAGCGCCTTCTTCCCACCCACCCAATCAAGAGATGCTTCAGAAGAGTCAGTGCTTTGCGCAATCGCTCTGCGTACTGTTTCGCTAGTCGTTCACGTTGCCAGCACTGCAGCGTCACGATACCCGCAAGCTTTTTCTTCTTGCTCTTGACGGCGGCCATGCGTCGCCCATGCTTTTGCAGCACCACAGCTGACAACTCACGCGCCTGTTGTAGTAACACAAATTCTTTGCGTCGTACGTGGCATTTGCAAAAACGCTGGATCATCACAACCGCCTGGATTCGGCGTTTACGTTCCTGTTCGGCTTGCTGTAACAACTGGAATTTGCGCCTTGCGAGCCAACAGCGCCACGCACACTGCATGCGACAGGCCGCCTGCGAGCGCATCATCTTGAGCGCGTGGTACCGTTTCTGGTCAAGCCGCGCGCGCACTTTGCTTTGAAGGACGATGGACGCGGTCTCATGACTGGCTCGCACTTGGTTCCTTTCTTGGATTGCTTTTTCGTGGGCACGAAGCGCGTCTTCTATGAACTGGGTCTTTGTGTGGTGCGCAAGCATCTCTCGCTCTTGACGGAGCTCCATTTGGAGGCTTTTCGCTCGTTCCGCCTTCAGTTCGTCTTGCAGCCGCGCGTTTTTGGCTTGCTCCAGATGGAGACGCGCTTGCGTGGAAGAAACGGTGGCGATCAACTGTGCGTTGTCGTTTTGGATACTTTCCACTGAGGGAGGCAGCGGAGAGCTACAACGGCTACTGGTACTATTACCAGTACGAGAGACCGACCCGTTCTGGCTCGTGGTCGGGGTCTTTTTGTGGTGTGGATCTTCACGGCACTTGTGTCTTCGCTCGCTCTCTGGCTGGGTCTTTGGCGGCGGTGCAGAAGTCGTCTCCTCCACAGCGGGTGGAAGCGAGTGCTTGTGGGTGTGCTCGTTGACTTGGTCTTGGTCCACCGGTGGCTGCAGTTCAAGCAATCGCGTCTCCATAAAGCCAACAAACTCGAGCCACTCGATGCGCGTGTCGCCGTTTCGATCCATTTCCACAAAGAGTGTCTCCACCGCTTGCCTGCTCATCTCTTCTCTTTCGTCGTCACCACCGTCGTCGCCTTGCCGGCTTCGCAACACACGAAGCAGCAACTTGCCATCTTCCGTTGCCTGGAAGACTACACAACAAACAAAAACATTCAGAGTGTGTGTCAGGTCAGTGGCGGCCATCCTATTTGAAGAACTGTCTTCAAGATCACACGCACCGTTTGCGTGGCCATGGAAAAGCGCCTTGAACTCGGTCAGATCCACGGTACCATTTCGGTCGCCATCCAAATTGTAAAACATTTTCTTCCACAGCGCAAGCACCGACCCACACGCTTCACGCCAGTGGGTGTGCGAGTCAAAACACCCTTGTCCACCACTTGCAGGCACAGCCGCCAGTGGAGAGTGGGTGAACTGGCATGTGATGTGTGCGATCGCCACGCGGCGACTTGGATCGTGGCTGTCGTAGAATGTGATCCATTGGTCAGATGACAGTCGCGTGTGATCCAGAAGAGAGAGAGACGCAAGAGGACGCACGGCTTGAGCCAGTGTGAACTCCGCGTCCATGCCGTTCGCCACACTGGTGCCTAGGATTTGAAGAACCACGGATGGCACTGTGCGTGGTGCGTGTGGCCCACTGGGGATATACAGAGGCAGTGCTAGTGTGGTGCCTTCCAGCAGCCTGACGAAGGCGCCATAGCCTTGGGCTACGGGCACGTCGATCGCGGCAGAAGTGGTCGCCGCTCTCTTTGACGAAGAAGTCGTGAAGCTACTGGTTAACCTCAATGACAAGCGAACAACTGGCAAACCCGTTGCGGATGTTGTGGTGGTCGTGGTGACGCTTTGTAAACGGTTGAATTTGATGTGAAGCGTGCCAGAAACGATCGGAATGTACGACAATTGGAGTCTTACAAGTGCATTTTCTTCTGCGTCGTCCTCCACATTTGCAGTGAGCCAGTCGTCCACCACCTTGCGATCCCCACCACAGCTGTTGTTGATCTGCTTGACGTAGCCACTGATATCCAGACGACGAGCCACGATGATCCGCAGTTGCTGCCCGACGACGACAACCAGTGAGTAACACCCATGGCTGCTAGTGTCGTTACTGTCGCTGTCTTCGCCCTCCTCGCTTTCCACATATGGCACCACCAAGACAGCCGCTGTTGTCCTTGCGCCTTGATCGCTCCATTGCCAGTGGCGCTGGTCACTCCAGCAGGACGGCGTTTTCTGCATTTTCCCATTCGAAACTTGTAAACTTGCAACGTACGCTTCTTCTTGTTTCACCTGGCGACCACCAGTGGATTGTTGTGAAAAGGAGCCAGCGACCAGTACCGCTTCCAGCACTTGGATATACAACCACCCATCGGGCTTGGCTGCACCACTGGATCCAAGCCATGACGATGACGTCTCAGACACTCTTGTCATCGCTTGATCATCATGATCTTTTTGCTGCACACTCATTTGGATTTCACCCACAACCACAGGGTTTCCTCCACCGCCAGTGACGGAATACAAGTTGTGCCATTTCTGGGTTTCTGCTGCCACAAACGACTCCCAACCGCCTTTGATGGCGACCACCGCTTGACCCAGCGGCACGTTTTGGTCGGTGCGTAGCTTGAGTATGAACACGCTCTTCGTTCCTGTCGGTGGGAGAGCCAATGCGGCGACCACGTCTTGTTTCGTGAGTTGAATCCCGCGGTCCACCACAAACTGGGCAGCTGTTGCTGCGGTGGTAGATGTGGATGCTGTGTCGTCGTTGACAACAACAATCTCTTCTTCGTGGGACCAAATAACTTCACTTAACGACGACGAGCCACCGACGGCTGCCACTTCACAATGGAGGCGACCCATAGAGGAGAGAGACTGTGCGCTCGAGGCTATGGGATTTGCGAAGAAGGTAATGCGATGGAGCCACACGGTGGCGGTCGGGTCGGCTGCTCTGTCTGCCCGAGTGGAAGAAGAAGAGAAGCAGCTCGTGGAGGCGGCGCCACTGTCCATAAACTGCAACTCGAATGAAACCATGCCACACTTGCGGAACGGACTATCCCGCGTGCTTGAAGAGGAATTAGATGATGACGCTGCGAGCGGCAGTGAAAAGGCCACGAGATGTTTGCGCTCCACGACGCTTGGCACCAGCGGCATGGACAAGCTGCCAACAAGTTGTCCACCATTCGACCAGCTCTCTGATCCACAGCTCGCGGTCGTCGGCTCGTTGCTTGTCGTCATCGTCATCGCCACGCGCGGTTCAGTTCGATACAAATGCAACGTGACCACGGGCGGCGCTGTCGCTGCAGCCACACGGCAGACCGCTGAGCGTGTAGAGGACTCGAGTGTGTCTCCAGTGAGCGACTTAGTTAACGTGAGACTCCTGTCTGTGCTTGCTGCTGTGGCTGTCGCACTACTGCCATCGCCACTGCCACACATCACATCGATCACAAACGTGTCTTGTGGTCTCCAATTCTTGAGAAAAGAGCCGCTGGCGCAAACCGATGACACTGTCAGATGGCCCGCAATGGCCTGCGCTTCACGGGGCTCCGTCGAAAATGATGTTGGTGGTTGTGGCGAAGGCAAAGGCGACGTAAGCCGAATTCGCAGTCGAAGCACAACGGTCCGAGTGTTTGGAGCGGGCGAGCCACCTTCTAGGCTCGAAGTCTGAGCAGCACACTCGACAGCCACTTCTACTTGTGTCCAAATGCTTGGGTACGCGAACAGTGCAGGCAACTGGATCGACTGGAAGCCTTGTCTTGCTGGAGAAGGAGGCTTTGCTATGGGCACAAGACGCTTTTGTGCGTGGTCTGCCGTGGTGGACTTTTGGAGTGTGAGTTCACAGCCAAGACTTGGGATCACTCGCTCTTTCGTCGCCCATGATAATGGCGTCGAGTACTTGCCATCGATCAACGTGACCCGTTTTTTCGTTGCCCCTGCTTTGATCACAGTCGAATGTGTCGCTGTCCATTTGCCTGGCGACACGCCCAATCGCACAGTCAACAGGGTCTCTTCCACGTCCAGTGCACTTATTACCATAGGCGGCGGCAGCAATACGTCCAGCAGCTCCATCTCGAGCAGGCTGCCGCGCGCGTCGCGAAGCACGGCAGCGTACCCACTATCACTCATCAGCAGCGACGCGGCAAGTTGGGAGTTGCTTGGGCTGCCCGTATCCTTCACTGTCGGCACTGGGCCAACTGCTACTCTCACCGTGAGCTCACCCCAGGCCACAGCGTTTGACTTGTCTCGTTCGCTTCGGTCCGTTTCCGCCACTGTGAGCAGCGGAATACCCACATCCATTGGATGCACTTGCAGCGACAGCTCTCCACTGCTTTTGGCCTGCAGCGATTCACCGATGTGCAGCCAGCCTTCTGCGAGTACTCGATGGCTTCTTTCTTTCGGACTGTAGCGGTACAAGACCAGTCGAATGGCCTGGCTGAGTGCGTCGTCCAAATGCAACGTGATCAGGTTTTGTTCATCACAGCGATCTTCCAGTTTCCATGGCCTCGACCACAGCGTGCGGCTTGTCTCTTGGCCGGTGATCGAAATCTCGAGGATCACTTCCACGGAGCCTCGAGCAGCTGCAGATGCTGCTGTCAAAATCTCGCCATTCTGTTGTTTCTTCAGTTGCGCTAGCGTAAGACCCACTTGGACGGGTCGTGGTTGGTGGCATTGGATGGATCGTTGCGGTGGCGGCAGCGACGGCTCCTTCTCATCAACAGGTGGACGGCAATGGACATGCACCAAGACTTGCGCGACGCCGACGGCTGCGCCATCATGGTCACACACGGGTACGCCCTTTTGGAGAGGATCTCTTGATACAGCGTGAAGCAAAGCACCAGTGAATGCCAGTGTAAAGCCCAGGCGCCACGTACGAACACGCCGTGGGACAAGTGCTACTTGCACGATAATGATTGGACCAACCGATGACAATGGCAATCCTCCATTCTGCAAAAGCGCTGGTGAGAGCGCGATCCGCAAAACGCTTTCTTGGCGCGGTAACGACCACTTGCTGTCCTTCATGGTGGCTATTGGCATCGAGATCTTTGCCCTGGGAGGTGGTTGAACGGTTGAACCTGTCGATGACGAGACCTTTGCTTGGAGAGCTAGTTCACAGAAGCCACTGCCATCGCCTCCACGCGCATTCGCAAGCGCCATCAAACGCGAAGAGGATACGTCCACGTGATGCCAATGGATCTCCAGCACGGCCCCCAGTGGGAGGAGCAAGCCGCCGCCATTCGCGCCGTTGTCCACAGCAAAGGCGTCTGTGTCTCTGTCGGTAGTTGTGGGTTCACACTGCGCGATTGACTGTTTGCCAGTGCCATCGCCACGCGGTGTGGCAGGCGTCTCTGGCCCAAGATCAACACCTTCATCATACTCCATAGTGCGCCATACGCCGCTTGGCGTCGCCAAAGATGATGCAAACTCTCACAGCGATGGCGTCCATACGCGGCGCTTGTATTTGGTCGTCCCTTCAAAATGTCGTGACACTGGTGGGCAAAAACACACATCTGATTCATATCTGACCCTATCTGATACTAATGTCTGATAATGCACTATTATTTTCGATATTCTGCATAGAATTACTGTGTTACAACTTCTCGACTTGGCACTCGGTGTGGAAGTCGTACTCGTAGAGGAAACGCCTCCAGAGCCGTGTCTTGAGTGTCTCCAATGGGCACAACACACTTTCACAACCTGCGATCACCACGTCGTCTCGTTCGTTCACAAGGACTTGTACAAAATACTCGGCTTGGTCTTTGAGCGGCTCATGACCATAGAGTCGGAATTCAATGTTTGCTGCAAAAGGAGCCAGCACCGAAGTTCGAAAGCCGCGGTGTGTGATTTCCTCACGTGACGCAGCAGCTGTCAATGTTTTCTTGTCACCAAAGCCCAGCAGCGTCATCAGCGGCAAGGTCGTTTCGGCATGGGCGAAGCGGAAGACGCCTTCCAGAGACGATTTGCCTTGGATCCGCTCGTCCATGAGACGCACAGTATCCTGCAAAAGCACCGCTGCCATCTCGTAGTTGATTGCGTAGCCACCGGCGAGTTGGTAGAACGCTTTCAGGTCATCAAAATAGTCGAGCGACGCGATCGAGTCAGGCGTGAACAGCGCACACCAGTGGTGCCGTGTGTCGAACAGCGCAATGTCGAACCTAGGACAGCAAGGACACAGTCAACCAAGCATTAACTTGAGCACAGACAGAACACAAGGCTGTGAAAAATAGAGGAACACAAGGCTGTGAAAAATAGAGGTACGCACGCGCATCCGGAGACCGCGGCCGCGACGTCCGCTGGGGTGAGCAGTGCCTTCGTCTTGCTTGAATTCAGCCCAAGCGCAGAGATCAGCTGCGAGACGTCAGAGGCCATCGCTTTTGACTGAAGGTACGCATGCATCTCATGGGTCGCGCTCTCGTTGTGCTTGACTTGTTGCTGGTACCGCACGCACACATCAAAGAACCGCAGCAACGTGTCCTGTTGGGCCAGAAGGAACCACATTCAGATCCAACGATTACTACGAAGTTCATTGCTGATACAGCATGAACACGGACGGTTCAATCGTACATTATGCTTGGGGTGTTCGATGTACTGGACGTCGTCCGGATTCTCAAAGTATTCACCAGCAAACCTACGCATAACCGCAACATCAATCAGACACCACCCACGGAGCCTGATAACAGACAACTGTTTCTTTCGTACGCCATCGCGGACGCCTTGGTCCGTGCGACGTGTGTGTGGGACAGTTGGTATGTTCCTGTTGAATAGCTTGCGCGTGTGGTGGTGCGTCCGCGGGCGGCGAGTAACCGTGTGGCGAACCGCTGCATCTCCACCACGCCCGATGCAGACAGTTGGCCTTCCATGGTCTGATTGTACGGCAGTGAATAGCCGTGGAGCCATTTCGGCAGCTGCGCTTGATATGGCGCGAGCTTCGTCAGCAATGACTCAAGATCGATGATCGGCTCGAGCGTTGGGAATCTTTGCAAATGATCCAACCACAAATCACAAACCACAGTGAGCCAGCTACAGTAACAGCTTCCACCAGTCAACAGATTAGAGACCGGATCCCGTGTCTTGTCACGAGTTGGGACTGGATGAGCCGCATCCCGCTGGTGATTGTCGTCGTCGCTGCGACTGAAGGAATTGCAGCTGTTCTTGGGGCCAATCGCAGCGCTCGCAGTCGCTTGTCAGCCGCATCGACTCGTTGATCCCAGTATACTGTCTTCGTGGCAAAATGACGCTCGAAATCGGTTTCTTCATTGGCCACCAGAGTCGTCGGCGTTGGATGGAATCGTACCACGGCAGCGACAAACGTAAACATGACGACCACGGCAACCGCAACAGAGAGTCGCGCCATGGACAACCACCTGCGCTTGCCCTTGATGCGCTCCTCCTCATTCTTGCCGCCAGGGTGACTGCGTGGCGACGGCGAAGGGGGCGGTGCCGACAGCAGCACGCATTCTTCTTCGTCGGCGTTCTTCATTTTTTGTTTGTTTTTTGTCAGTTGTTGACAACAACAACTTGTTGTTGTTGGAACTCTTGATCTCCATTTTAGCCAATCACAGCTTTGGAAAGATTCTGGAATGGGTACACAGCAGAATGAATAAGAACAAAAAAAAAACAAGTCAAAATGGATGGTTATTTGTCCTACAGCTCCTCTCTCTTGTCAAAGACCTGGCTTGTGCGTGTACACGCTGTTTTTTTTTTGGTTTCAGTTTTTACTAATCGTCTTCGTCATATTGTAGGTTAAATTCCGGTGCGGCGCCTTCGTCTTCGTCCCGTGAGGCAGCGCGATCCCGGGAGGAGGGAGCTACCGCCCTCGTGCTTGGATTGGCTGCTATTCCGCTGGCACCCGCCCACTGGGGAGGCCCCTGGCTTGCGTTCATTCCGCTTGGTGCCGTACCCATATCTTGGCCTCTTCCTCCACTCATGCCAGCCTGGCCCGGCCCAGGCAACCTGCCATGGTATCCTTGGTTCACACCGTGGGCGGCGTATCCTAAAGTGGAGGATGGCGGTGGGGCTTGTGTACCACCAGCACCACCACCCATTGCTCCTCCTCGTCCTCCTCCTCCACCACCACCACCAAAGGGTACACTTAACAAAGGAGGTTGAGACAAAGGCACACCGTTTCCATAAGGAGGGGGTCTAGATTGAGCAAACGCCTGAGCGGAACCAACAGGAGAGTGTCGGTCGTAGGCGTTTCCAGCCAAAGCACTATGTGAATGTGGCGAGGTGCGTGATGGCGGCGGCCAGCTGTTCTCCATCGAGCCATGCGGACTCGCGGCGTGTGGTGGCGGCCGTCTCGAGCCCATCGCCGACGTATCCAAGTCGTCCTCGCCATGCGCAAAACTGCATCAAAAAGACAAAAGCACTCGTTAGTCATTGGCCACACAGAACTTACTGGTTACGATATCCTGAATGTTGGTGGGTTCCGCACCTGCACCGGTCGCCAAAGCGGCATTTCCCAAGGGGAAAGTTCGCACACAGCACGGTCTTGCGTCGCTCCTGGTTGATTTCCGTGCGTGGCCGAACTGGATCGGAGGCCGACTGATCATGGATATGCCTATTTTTGAGAATATTTTCGTAAAATATGGAACACAAGACAAAGAGAAAACGAATTTTGTTAACATATAAAAAAGCGATGTATTCATCCCCTCCAGCAACATAACAAGTGAGAAAAGCGTACCAGCATCGGTCTCCAAACGTACAAAGACCCGCGAGAAATTTGCGACACACTTCGCCAGAGCCGCCCGGTTGCTGGTCCCGGCCTGGTGCATTGCTGCCCGCCGACGTGCCACTACCAGAGCGTTGTTGGGGTGGTGGCGGCTCGCTGCGGTTCGCTGCTCCACCACTAAAATTCGGTCCAGTCGACTGGTGTCCAAAAGGAGGAGGCGGTCCTCCGTGTATACCGGTAGGCCCGAGAGAAAACGTATTTGTTATGGGTGGTGGCGGACCAGAACGAAAAGGTGCACGTGGTGGCGACCCGCCTTGATATCCAAACGGTGGCCCAGTAAACATAGGTCCTCCTCCTGGTGGAGGCGGTGGACCACCATCACCACTACCGAAACGGTTACGAGGAGACTGATTTTCAAAAAACGACGATCGATCGAGATCACGGTTACCAGAAGAGGTTTCAATAGCAGGTGGTCTATTGCTGCTGCTTTCTTGTGGCGCGTCCCCACCAGCAGCACGCGGTGGGCCCCAGCGAGAACTGCGTGCTTTCTTCTCGCTTTTGCTGCTGTTGTTGGTGCTGCTTGGTGATTCGTGCATCATCATCGTCGCATCATGGTGGCTGTGGTCGGGGTCACGCCGTTTGTAACCTCTCGGCGGTGATGCCGGTGGCGAGTTTCGTCGGTCTCGAGAAAATGACGAAGCGGCATCGTGGTTACGCATCGAACTTTGACTGCCGTGGAGCTGTTGCTCGTGGTGGTGCCGTCCACGATCACGATCACGTTCATCACGATCGCGATCTCGGTCCTCACGACCACGACTTCGGCTTCGGTCGCGTCCGCGCACGGATGAATCATCGAGCCGCCTTCCATCTCTGTCATAGCTGCTTGGTGGATCGTGACGGCGGTCCTCATGGCGTTGCGGCAGACGCTGAGGTGGAGGTTGCAGAATACCCGTTTGCTGCAGTTGGCGCTGCTGGGATGGTGCTGGTAAGAGTCCTACCTGAGGTGGGGGCAAAAGACCCTCACCGCCACCACCACCACCGTGGTGCTGTTGGGATTGCTGAGCTGGTGGTGGCTGCAGGAGGCCAAGTGCGGGTTCACTTGCTTCTTGTTCTTTGAGTTCTTTCTGTTTCTTGATCATCGATAACAACGACGCAATCTTGGCTTTCGACGCCGGATCTGCGTGGCTTGGACTGACCCGTGCCACTCCGGCTCCGTTCGACTCCGTCGCTGCAGACGATGCGGATGCGGATGCTGTGGAAGCTGGCTTTGCAGCAGCCGCCTCTCGCGCTTGCGGGTTGTTCAATGAGAAGTCATAGCCACCGGCCTGTTCAATTTCCTCGGGTGTATAGTACCCACGCGTTTGCCATTCATGGATCACATGGCGCGCACTCGCCTGTCCAACAGCCGAAAGCGGTTAGTTATTAAGAACGGGTGGTCGTTCATCACGGTTTACCACATAGAAAATAAAAAAATGGAAGTACCTGTTGGTCGGTTGGGATCTTTTTCACGGCCGCGAGCGTGTGTTTCATTTGCAGCAAGAACCGCTTCACGAAGACATCTTTCGACCCAAGCTTCGCTTGTGACTAATCGAAAAGTTGGCGTCAAAGGTCAATGAATAAATGCAGTAGAATAGATACATTTGCCAACATGTATACACCGTACCTGCCGCATGATCGCGTCCATCGCGTACACTCCTACACACCACCAAGTACAAAAACAACAGTCAGAGACATGGCTCAAGTGTTCTTCTTTTGTATGAAGATTCCGTTACCTGCGAGGCGATGCTCGGCGTCCGCTTTCCATAAAAAAATCTCGACATCGTGCACAACACGCTTGTAGTCCTATAGACCCCCCAAAAACAACAAACAAACGAAAACCCATCAGCGTCATATACCATCAGTGGGTTGCACTTCCTGTTCGGACCTTGGTGTATTGAGACGCCGTCGTGGCGACAGCCTTGACACGGTTCGCAGAAACACCTTTCGCGGTTGCGAGTGCGTCCAGCGCTTTCTTCAGCTCCGCGTGGCCGTCCCACACCGCGCCACTGCTACTTCGAGACGACCCGCCCATACAGTATTCACAGTCACACAGCGCTTTTTTGAGAGATCGCGTTCCGTTGCCATCGCCACCAAAAAGAACATCGCCATACCAGTTGAAAACCGGTTTCCATGCCCACCAGAGGAGTAACTTAATACAGTATATATTTATATTTTGTTTATGGAAAAGTCAGGAAAATAGCTTATTCCAGCACTGTAAATGGTGCACGTTGGGAGATTTACCCAGAGCTGCCAGCAGATTGAACTGATCGTGGCCGTCATCTGCATCACAGCGCGTGAACCAAGCTCAAGTATTACTGGACGCCTCGATGAAAAAGAACACACTTCCACAACTCTGAATGATCAACTGTCGGAACAAAAAAATACACAGTTAAAAGTGGAAAAAATTGTATATTTGAAAAACAAAACCGGAGAAAGCTCGCAGGAGCAAAACTAATGAAAACGGAATGAACGGTCTCGAGAAGAGATACACCTCCATGACACATCTTGACATTGACTTAGCACGAACCAGTGATACCGACCTGGCCGGTAGTCACCGAGAGCTGGCCCGTCCACGCACGCATCGCGTTCACGATTTGCAAGTCACGGTGCACGCGAGTGTACTTGCCAACCGTCGTGAAGCCTTCGACGGTGTACCCACACGAACCGGCACGGAAGGCCTTCTCGTATGGCACGCTACGAGTGCACAACTGGCCGGACGAGGTATCGTACCCCTTGTTGCAGTCCGAGTACCCATCCGGGAAGCCCGCTGGCGTGTT
>JAADWJ010000583.1:0-15384 GCA_023336165.1 Pythium monospermum | reverse complement strand
TGTGCGCGTTACCAGTGATAAACGAGACCCCCTCGACAGCGTCGATGTGTCAGTCACGAAAGACCACCAATGCCACATCAAATACAAACCCAACCGCACCAAGCAAGGCCATTTGGTCACCGAGATCAGCGTCCCCCATGCGGGTCACATGGCGTATGTGATGGCGTACGGCGGTGGCGACGTCGTGGTCGATGGCAGTGTATTTGCCTCTCATGGTAGTGGCGCTTCTTTTACTACCAGTGGCTCGCTCACCACTTCAAGTGGAACAGAATCGCAGTCGGAATCTTCGTTGGCCATGTCCCAAGTGGCCACGGCCTCGGCGTCCAAGGACATCTCCTTGATGGCGATGCTGGGCTCGCGGCTCTTTGTGGACGCGCGTGATGCCGATTTGCATTGCAACCAGTTGTTACTCGGCACCATTGGCACCCACAGCCACGTGCATTTCAGGGCACGTCGGGTGACGGTAGAAAACGATCTATTGTGTGCGATAATCGGCAAGGGACGTACCGACCTCGTGACCCAGTGCCTATCGGTGGCGAGACACACGCAACTGGATCTCTATGCTGGTGGCCATTTTCGTTCGGTTTCCCAAAAGAACTTCACGACCCGTGGGTTGGTCGGCTACCTGAAGGGTATCAGCACTATGGAAGTGATCATGGCACCCACAGCTGCAAGCGCACGCAGCGTTTTCCAGTCGCTGCGCATCGATGGCCCCAGTTGGATCGATGTGTCCGATGTCCCGGCACTGTCCACGTCGGTCACGATGGCCAACAGTGAAGGTGGGATCGTGCTGATCGACGCGCCAAAGGACTTGCAAATTGACTGTAAAGACAGCAAGGATAAGAGCGGCGTGATCGGATACATGGGCACGCTGCCGCTGCCTGGAGGCGTCCATTTTGTGCAAGCAGAACCATCGGTGGAATTGGCACAGCTGCCAGAGATCCCGCGAGAGCAACTTGATGACGAAGGTGACGCTTTCCTACCCACGATCAAATCGGCTTTTGAATGGCCCGTGCGACTAGAGAAACCAGAGCAAAGCATTTTGGCGGCAGTAATTCGACCCATGCTTCCCTTTTGGGGGAAAAAGGAAACACGACAGGAATAGGAAGATCAGCCATTTTTTTTTTTTAAAAAAAATAAGCAAAGAAAAACTGTTTTTATTGGAAATATATTTTTGTCCGCACCAGTGCCATAGGTGGAATTGCGACAGGTCGAAGAGTGGCACCGCGAGAGCAACGTATTGTTGATGATGAAGACGCTGTCGTACCCACGATCGCATCAGCTTTTAGAAACCACAGCAAAGCATTTGCGCAGCAGCAATTCGACCCATGATTATTTGAGGGGGTTAAGCTGATTTTCAAAACAGCTAAAAAACAAAAAAATATTTTTTGGAACGATATTTTGAAGAGATATTTTTTTGCTTTATTGTAAAATTGTTGTGACTTCGATATTAATACTGCACTTCGCAGCATTAAACTTGATTTCCTCGGTCGAGTCCAGCTTGCTGACCAGCGTCATCTCTTCTGCATCAAAGTCCGCCATGGGGAGCTGTTCACAGGCGGCCGGGAAAAACAAGATATTGTTGTGGACGTACGTTTCATGGTCTTGAAGTGCAAAATACTGGCCTGCGGTCGTGAGTTCCATATTATTCCATGACCACTGGCATTTCGGGTGCGTCCACATGATGGAACACGATCCGCTGCGCAGCGTAGGCGTCCATTTCCACGACTGTGCCATCTTGGAGCTTGAGGCGCCTCGTGTGGACGCGTTGCGGGTACAAATCCTCCACCAACACATCGGCAAATTTCGCTGCGGCGTTTTGTTCATCGGTAAGCTTGACGGCTTCCCGTGGCCAGTGGAGGATGACGCCCATGTACACCAGCAGCATCACGATACCCAGTGCTGTGGACACGACCGACGGCAGTGGGATCGAGTACCGGATCTCAATGGTCTCTCTGTCTCCATTCATGCGGGCCTTGCCAATGAACGGCTGGCTCAGCAGTTGGTCTACTGCTGTGCTACCCTCGGGCAGCGACGTGAGTTCTTTGACCGAGCCGTCTTGGAACAAGTAGTACAGGGCCGACGTGTACAGCGGCTGCACTGGATTTCGCATGTAGTAATGGTTGGTTTCCACATGGGTCAAGTACCCGTCCATGTACAGCGAACACTGGTCCTGCGCCAAATTGAGCGGACTCTCGTCGCCTGGCGTGTACTTGCGGTTCGGATCGCCACTGTACGTGACGTTGAGGGTCGCCAAGTCCAAGTACTCGTAGTTGTAGTACGTCGTGTACTTATTCTGCGCGACCCCAAAGATTTGCGGGTCCCTCAGCACGACAAGAGGCACCGGGTTCTTCAACGAGCTGTTCAGGAACCCACTGGGGACTTGCTGCTGGCCCACAAGCAACACGCGCGGCTTGGCGTTGGCTTTGGCTTTTGTCACCTCTGTGGCTGCTGAGGCTGGGTTGGCCATGTTCTGCAAGCCGTGGACCATGCCCATGCACCCGTTAACGTCGGTACACTTGGCGTCAAACCGCTTGCTGACATTTTCAAATTTCCAGTCCATTTTCGCAAACGTGAGCACCACATGGCGATTTGGGTTGCGAATGTAAGGCCCTCGATCGCCACGGCTTTGGATTTCGACCTCACCTGAAAAGTACGTGCCCATACCGTACAGAAAAGCCGCATTTTCTTGCCGTGTACACGTTTTTTCATCCGGAAACCACGCGATGAGCGTCGTATCGTAGGCGCGCGTGGTCGGATCACAATTTGCCAAAAACGGCGTCATTAAAATTTCTTTTTGGGCTGTCAACACGTAGGTCAAATCTTCAATCACACAATTTGTTTGACCACATTTTTGATACGGGTCCAATATCGACAACACGTTTCCTGAACACAATTCTTCTTGGGCTTGAGCATACTCTTGTGGGTCTGGGTACCGCAATTCCATTTGCGTGGAATTGGAAAATTTGTACGTGTTTGGGTTGCAATAGTTGCGGTTTTGGCCAATATAGGTCGTGTTGGCGTACGGCAGGTCAATGGTCAAAGTGGTCACCTTGATCAACGGGGACAGTTGAAACTGTTCCAGTTGGATGGAAACTTGGTCGGTGGCGAATCGTTCCACAAAAGGCAGCGCGTCCATGAGCTGCGACGCCATGGTCGCGGTCGAGTTTGTGGCTGCGGTTGGTGGCTGGCGCAGGCTGACTGTATTCACCAGCGCATCGCGCGCGCCATAGCATCTCGTCTTCTGACCAGTACTAGTCGGTGGCGCTTCCGTCTCGGTCTCAGTCTCGCTCTTGTCGTCGCCCACGTCTACGCCCACATCCGTATTGAACGAGCCCGACGACGATGACTGGGACGCCAAGCGCCGTGACGGGACCGTGCCTTCCGGAAGCGTGCAGTCGTAATCAAAGTACACATTCGAGTTACTCAGCGCTCTTCCATGGAGCGTGGCGCCTTGGATCATCAGATCGGCCAGTGTGGCAAACGAATTGCCTGTGGACTGCAAAAACGCCTCCATTTGCGCTTCGGTCTCGGCGCTGTCTTTGGTCGCGTGGGTCATATTGACTACATGCGTCGGCGCCAGTGCAAAGGGCATGGCGTCCAAATTCCACATGCGTGCAGGGAAGCCAAAGGTCACCGACGTGGACTGCAAGTCGGGCAGCTTGGGCAAAATGACGGTGCGTTTCGTAGATGTCTGGCTGTCCGCGTTCGAGACGGCACAGGACAAGTCGGCCTTGATCTGGAACGGAACCGCTTGGTTCATGACGGCCGAGCGCAGCACAGTATCGAGCACACTGTTGGAAGACGTGGCCGATGCTGATGTTGACGACAGCGTCGACGCCGTGAGCATGTCCTGGCTGACCAAGTCTTCATCAACGAACGCGCGCGCCAACTCGTCCAGCTTGTGCTCGATAAAGACACTGGAGAGCCCGATATTGATGACGTACATGATCAGCGGCGTGAACCAAAAAAGGGTCGTGCGCTTGAATTTCGTGGGTCCTTCCGTGACAAGATCACGTGGGTGCCACTTGCGGTTGGCAAAGAAAATGAGCATCACGGCCATGAAAATCTTAAAGTATTGCTCGAGAAGCAAGCCCACGGCGGCCCACACAAAGCCGTTGATCGACTGGAAATGCTCCACACGGGAGTCGGCATTTGTCGACACACCGACGCGGTCTTGGACACGGGTTTCGATCGTGAGACCGGGCAGAAAACACGCCAAGCCCGCGCCAGTGACAGCGACGCCAAGGGCCGCCGCAAGTACAAAGCGAAGCTTGCGGAGCGTCACTTGCGGGATCGGGCTGTTGGCGTCTTGTGGTGTTTGCAGTTCAATCTTGTGCGAGCGGGCGGATCCCGTGGCCGTGGCTGGGATTTGGTGCAAAGACCCGGCGACCACAAGTGGAGAACCATTGGGTGTCTTTGGATCTCCACCGGGTGGCGTAGACGGTGGTGGCACCATGTGGCTGCTGTCACGCGCAGCGGGTAGCAAGAAGACGGTGTTGTACTTGGTAGGAGCCGCGCAACTTTGGGAATGCCTCCCGCGTTCCAACCACCGATCGTGGTGAGTTGATGGTGGTCCTGGAATGCAGTACTTGTAACGGTACCCTGCCCAGTCCTGTACTGACTTCTGAGGCACTGCGTCGCACATCGTGGTGGTGGAGCTCCAAACCTACATGGTACATAGGTAGGACAGTTGGATTCATCATAAAAAAAAACTGCAATTAAATGTGCAGGCGGATTGCGTGACTGGATTTTGCGACTGGGTCCAGCAGCCCACACTACTGATATCCACGCACAATGTCATACACTAGGATTGAACAATACTGACAGGTTCCAAATGCAACCGTCGTATTATAATCGAAAACGATCAGGTCATTGGCATGACAATATACGATGTGCAAGGTTATCATATTGGACTATGCGCCAGTGTATTGTACATGGGACAATGCACAACTGTGGACATAACCAGACCATATATCTCCCATTTGCGCAGCGCCTCGTGCTTACTGGTATCCAACGGGAAACAACTGATATCGTACTGGATTCACAGTGTATCATTTGAGCTCTCGGACTCGTGACTGGATTCTGAGACGGAATGAAAGCCCTGTCACTGTACAGTGGAGCTGTTGGTATGGACTATGCTTACGACAAATGGCCTGACCATGCGGCATGGTCAGGCCAGGCCATTTATGAAACAGTATAAGAGGAGGCTCCTCAGCCTGAGGACCTCGGGAGGAGGAGGAGGAGGGCGATGGACGTGCACTGAACTGAACACGTGTGCTGGATCAATATGCGTCACCGATGCATGGCTGTCGTACCGCTCCATTCATTGCACAATATTCCCACTGCTCGACAAGTCCCTCTTTGTTCCGCTTGCAAATGGAGTCGCCCTCCGATGCCAAGCGCAGTTTGATGGAACTTCAATCGATGGAGGACGATGACCGCTGCAGCGCTGACGGCGAATCTCCAAAGGCCAGGCTGAACTACACCGCCGTATTGACTCCTCCAGTCCATGGCAATAATGCAATGGACAATGGTGCACGGTCCCCAACGATCCAGATCACGTTATTATCGCGCAAACTGGTCACCCACGTGGTGGGCACTTGTTTGTTCTTGGCCGTGTTCACGGGCGTCGCTTACCGCGGTGTGGTCGTGCAAACGCTCACGCAAGAAATCGACAACAAGGCCGAAAGCCAAGAAGTCGCCAGCCGTGTGGAATTGTACAATACGGTCTCGGGTTTCTTGATCGCGCTCGTGGAAGTCATGCTGGGCGTGTACATGGAGCAATTTCTTCCGGCCTTCAACGTGTACTTGCACAATACGTTGTGGTTCTTACACACCGGTGTCGCAGCCAGCAAGATGACCAGACGTCTCTACGCCGTGCTCACGTTTCTCTTCCCGGTCGTGCTCATGCTCGTGATCGGCCAGTGTCTACGGTCGTTCCAAGCCACGCAGTCCTCCGTGGGCTTTGAGACCATCATGCAGACAAGCGACTTGCAACAAGACGTGACCGTAGTCGAGCTACTCAAGAAGTTTGCGACCGCAAGCGAAGATGGCGATGCGACCTCCACCTCCACCGCGACCAAGACCACGCAGGTGCCACTTGGCATCTTGCAAGGCGCTGTGGACGGTGCAAGCATTCCGTTCCGGTTAAGTACGACGTCCAACTGCAGTGCCACGCGCCACGCCTCGGGCTCGGGGTTGCGGATCGGGATCCGGGATTTAGATTCCGCCAATGTCGCGTACGGGTTCCCAACACGCGAATGGTACAGTGAGATGATGCGCACGCCTTTGAACGTGACCTACCACTACGAATACACCGCCATGCAAGCGCGGGAGGCGACCGAAAGCGACACGCCGTTGGAGAAACCCGACTTTGATCTTACCGTCGCCGCCGATATGTTTGCCAATGGCAAGGTGTTCTTGGACCGCGCCGTGGCTGAGTCCAGGATGGCGTACAGCGAGTGTACCAAGTTCAACGAGTCGTCCCTTGAGTCACTGATCGAGCAGGCCAAAGCATTTGTCGACCCAAACCGGCGCGATGCGATCAAGTGCAAAGGCGCCTTTCGCACTTTTGTCGAGATGGGCAATATCCACGCCGACAAGACCAAGCAAACGCCCGAGTGGCTCATGGACCGGATCTCCACGTCGCTTGGCATCGCCGTGGAACAGTTGTCGACCAATACCACGAAAATTTCCTTCAGCAAGTACAATCTCACGAGCCAAGTCCAAATGGAGACCATGGTGATCACCGCCGAAATCGAGCTAAGGAAGCCCAATAATCTTTTCTTCACCGACTCGTTCAACGAGTACAGCTACAAAAACTTTGGCCGCAATTTATGTGGTACTAACGATTGCCTGTTCCTGGACGTCAACAATGAGCTGGAAATCCCTCGCCAAGTCGTCATGGTACCCACCCAAAAAGGCTGCCAGTACACGCAAAGGGGTGTCAAGTACCATAAAGAAATCCGCGGCTTTTTACCCGACGGATGTGTACCACAAAACAACTCGGCAATCGTGATCGCACTGAGCTCGTTCATCGTGGCCGACTGGTACGGGAATAATGGCACACGCCACGACCCACCGCTGCGACAAGGCGACCCGTTCGTGGTCAAGCCGCGCCGCGTGATCCGCATGACCATGTCCAAGCTCACGTGGCAAACCGTGGCACTCAACGAAGCGTTCAAGAGCGTCCAGTGCCTCACGAGCTCGGGCAGCTGCAATGGGTTATCGTACCGTCTCTCCCACACAGGCCGCTTTGTGTTTGCCAGTGAAGATGCGCTTCCGCAGCAGGCGATCCGCCGTGCGTCGCTCGCAGCTCCGATTCGACTGTTGCAGCTCAACCAAGCGCGGTTTTACGTCAAAGGGCTGTGGTCCGGTGGCCACAAAACGCAGCAGAAACGCCAGCTCACGCCCGACCGGCTGCGACGCGTGATGGGGTCGATGAACTATGGCAACGTGAGCTGGGAGCAGCCGTTGAGTGGCGACCAGTGTTCCTTGTTCATGGACTCGTACATTGACCATCTGCAACGCAACTCGTTTTTCATCGAGCGTCCGTTTGAAGTGATGTACCAGTCGGCCATGTTTTACTTGTTTTCCAATGGATCGGTCACGGATCTCAACATCACTTCCGCTACGTCGCTGGCCACAAATGATGGGACCCCTAGTGGCGGGTCACCGCTCACCAGTGACCAGATCCAAGAGCTGGGCAACGCGACGCTTAAGGGCGACGTCCAGCGCCGCAATATCCGCGTGGTCGTGCCCACGGGAACGTTTCTCGCGACCGCAATGGGCTGCGTTCTGTTGCTCTTGGTGGCGCTGGCGGTCGTCGCGTTCCCCACGCGTGCGATGGAGTACTTTGCCTCGGAAGTCACGGCAGCAGGCCAGTATTTTGCACTTCAAAACCATGAAACGTACCCGGAGTTGGTCCACAAAAAGACCTTGTTGTTCCCGGCCACCGGTGAAGCGCTCCCCATGGCGGACTTTGATGTAGAAGAGATGTCGCTTGTCAACAAGTTGGACTCGAACGAGGAGATCAAGTTCTAATGTTGGCAAGGATTAATGTCCTGGTGGCAACAATTTTAATATATATGCCCAAAAATATCGGTCGAAAAACGGTCAATTGTTTTAGCTTTTTGAAAATAACCTGACCTTCGATTCCTGTCGTTTTTCACATTTGTAAAAGGGGGGCATGGGTTGTCTTTGCTGTGGTGTTTATCCAGTCGCACGGGCCATTCAAAAGCCAATGCGATCCGCCTGATGCAATGACTGTGAACACAAAGAGGTGGTATGTAAGTGACGACGGCACGTAGGATTTACATTACCATATCATTCCCACTCGTACTATTTTTGACACACTCGCTTGGTATCCTCTGGATGATGCTTGGACAACTTACAATACCGAATCGATGGATCCACGACCGCCGTCAGATACGCTTCGATCTCCACCAAATCCACCTTTTTGGATTTTTTTAGGCACTTTTTGGCTTGCTTGAGGCAGTCAAACACACAGCCTTGTGTGGTATTTTCCACGATATACTGGACAATATCCAGTTGTCCCATTGCAGCTGCCGTGGATAACGACTGTGCCATAGAGTGCTCTGGATAATGGTCATGGAGAAAGCGCACCATCTCCAAATCGCGATGCTCGGTTGCAGCGCTGAGCGCGCATTCATGGCATCCTTCAGTGCGATTTTGCTGCAGAAACTTGACGATCTGAAAGTGGTGACCTGAGACCGCCGCCGTCATGGCGCCTCGTGTCACGGCTTCTTTGCGGTGCTCGTGGAGAAAGCGCACGACTTCCAAATGGCCATAAAATGCGGCGTTGTCCATCGCATTTTCCGTACATTCTTCGTTGCGATTTTCGTGCAGAAACTGGACCACCTCCAAGTGACCAAATTGAGCGGCGTAGTTCATCGCATTTTCCGTACATCCTTCGTTACGGTTTTCGTGCAGAAACTGGACCACCTTCAAGTGGCCACCACAAGAAGCAAGATTCATCGCGTTGGCCGTGCAGCCGGCTGTCCCAAGGTCATGGAGGTACCGCACCATATCCAAATGGCCTCTCGCTGCAGCGGCGTCTATTTTACAAGGAGAGACATTGGCGACGTTGGCCACCAGCCACTGGTACAAATCGACGTTGCCAGTGGCCGCAACCTGGTCCATGACGAATAAATGGCCTAGCTCCATGTACCGCGGACGATACGCCAGAAGCCACTTGGTCATTGCCACGCCGGGGCTCGAGATTGCCAATCGAATGGTGGCTTTGTCGCTCAAGTCGCCAATTTGGCTCAATGTGGGGTCGTTCGCAAAGATCCAGTCCACCATACCAACATTCCCTGATTTCAGCGCCACGGCCCAGAGATCCGTCAACGCCATCGCCTTGACCCCGCTGAAGTACGCTGGCTGCTCTTTGTGGTACCGATACAGTTGCTCCAGCATGGGCAAGTTGTTGGTCTGGACGGCGAGATTTGGCAGATTTGAGGGCACTCCTCCTGGCTGTTCGAGCGCTGAATACCACGGGGATAAGGTTGGTTCCGTCGCGCGCTCCCACTCGATGATATCACGCGGGAACCCACGCTGGAAGGACGTTATTAAGCGGAGCAAGAATGCGTCGCAGAGCACGTCGGACGCGCGGCCGAGAGCTGGCGAAGAAGAACAAGAACAAGAAGAACGAGGTGGTGGCTTCATGGCCATCGGCGGTGGCTTGCTGGTGGTGGGTGGGTCCCTTTTGTTGGCGTTTCGAGTTGTTCCTCAAAGCCACCACCAACCAGCCAGGAAAGAAACACTCCAGCCCATGCACGCGTGCACGTTCGCACCGGTTTTCATCACTTGGAACCCAGGTTGTAATTCAACCGACCTTTGGGTTGAACCAAATAAACCTCAAGAATCGAGTTCTCAAGGTGTTTCAGTTTCTTGGGATTTTGGACTCTCAAAGAAACGATTTTTTTGCTGATTTTGCAAAAATAATGCAATTTTTGATCAAAACGTTTTTTTTGGCTTATATTTTTTACAAAGTTCATCTTGAGGGAAGCATGGGTCGAACTGCTGCCGCCTGAAGACTTTGGTGTGATTTTTTCTTGTCGCGTGGGTTGTTCAAAAGCCGATGGACATGACTGTGGGATCATCAACAATTAATTGCTCTCGCGGTGCCGCTACCAATTTGTCCAGACCATAGAAGGCACTGGCTGTGCATATTTGACGTCTTCAGGCAGTAGCAACGTGCCCGTGTATCCAATGTGGCCACGACTGTCGTTACAGTCGGCCAGCAAGTATTTCGGTGCTGCGATCCGCGGAATACCACCACCTTCACTGCTGGCCTTCGTGACCGACGTGGACAGCGCCGGGACATCAGCTGTATCGATCTAACTGTGGTCCTCGATGCGCAGCGACCAAAAAACGCTGCGTGCGCCTGCACCTGGTACCAATACCACGTCAATAGTGCTGCCGCCCGTGATGTGGTCTGTTGCGTGGTCGTCTTTGTTGCGCATGATCGTCCGTCTTTTCTAGATGTTGTTTACCATCCACAGGCGTTGTGACTTGGCTAGTTTCGGAGCACGAGACCCATTGCTTTTTGCTGGACAACCGAAATTGGGGAACTGTGATTTTGTGGAGCTTCTTGGATGAGTTGAGTTGAGCTTGTTGGAGAAATGTCATGCTTTTATACTCCACGGCGTACTGTTCAAGGAGTCGTAAATTACGATTGACGGAGTCAAATATTATGGTCTTTGACACGATCGATTATGAATGGTGGAGAGCGCTTTTGGGCAAATCAAGCACAATCCTGTGCTTGACTCTTGTACACTACTTCTTAATTGACTCTGCCCTGCCAAGTACAGTATCACGCTTTATGAGCCTAATGCACGCCTCTATTCTCTCTCTATTTCTCTGTTGCCTCTAATTTTTTTACTTCAGCAGGCTGGCTGCAACATCATCACCATCACTCTTCAAACGGAATGATGGTATAGATGGCTACATTTACATGCACTCCTCCAAAATGATGGTCGATGATGACTCTTTTCGTAATCTGGTCCTGGTCCTATCGTTTCCACCAAGAATCAAAAGCAAGGGGCTCCCCTCACTTTCCAAAATCCATTTGACCCCACACAACAACGAGCAAGCTCAAGAACCCAAGAGCGACAAGCCCACGAAAAGACCACACACCGGAACAATGTTATCCATCTCCAAAGCACGACGAGCTCTTCCAGTGACTGCACGTTTCTACTCTCGTATGGCCTATGGCGTCCAGAGAGGACCCATCACGACTTGCGACGATCCCATCCACGCCAACCAACGTGTCGAGTGCTCGTGGATGATTCGCAATAATGGCCCTTCCTTTGGCCACCGTGGACGACAAGCTACATCTACGACCTCACGGATGGAGAAGATCAAGATCTGTACGCCTGGACTCACGTTGATCCGAGTCAAGCCAGAACTTCTGGATACCTTTGGTCCAGATGTGGTGGCCCACGTGCGTATGTCCAGTAATGCGGCCGAGATCTTACAAAGCGTGCACCTCTCCTCCGAGTGGCCGTACCGGACGCTGTTCCATTTCAAGCCGCGCTCCAAGCACCACGAGATCATGGGGAATCTTGTGACAGAAATCGACTTGCCGCATGCAAATGCACTACGTAATTTGGCGGCGATCGGGTACGGCGATGTAGTCATTGGCCGCGACGTGCTCGTGTCCAGTGGGACTGATACCGGTACTGACAAGGCACACGATTGGTTGCCTGACGAAGAGCTACGTCGTCGTAGCATGGGACGCCGTGGTCGCCGCTACTGTGGATCGTCGCGTGGCAGCGGCGGGGACTCCTCAGGTGTCCAACTGATGGCTGTAAACAACAGTCGTGTGTTTGTGGACGCACCATTGAGCCATTTGCGGCTGCAAGATTTGAAAATCGCCACGGCTGGCAATGGCAGCCAAGTGTTTGTCGACGTCGCCGGTCTGGAGATCGCAGCACGGGGTTCATTGGATATCGGTGCGGCTGGTGGAGAGTACGGACGGATCGCAGTCCGTGCTACTACACTGATCGCGCCACGGATCAAGATTGCCTCGGTGGGCACTGGAAACGTTACGATCCTACCACGTGGTCATGTGGAAGTCAAGGAGCTCAAGGCCGTCGCGGTCGGAACAGGCTCAATCCAAATCGCCAAGACCAAAACTGACTCGTCTGCGTCCGCGCCATCGTCTCCGGCTTCGCCAGTCTGCGTGCGCCAACAAATCACATCCATTGGCACAAGTGCCATCGATGTGGGAGGTCTTCAAACTCAGCATGCCGCTGTGCGAGCGGTGGGCTCAGGAGATGTGCGAGTGTGGCCGCGCGACAGCCTGCGGCTGACCAGTATCGGTGGCGGCGTCCTAGAGTGTGTCGACCGCGTGCCAGCAGTCCACGAGATCCGCGGGTTCCCGTCGCCTACGATCATTGAGACGGCTGTCCATGACCCCAAGAGCCAACCAAACGATGGCGCGGCCAAGAGTGGCGACGTGGATGGGGAGAGCCAAAGAATGGCGGCGGTGCCGACGATGAAACAAGCCTTTTCCCATGAGTACGCGTTGTACACTCCGTGCTGTAGTCGCATGTGGTAAGGCGCAGTGCCAAACGAACGAGGGTTGAGGTGGAGCTATATTTAGTCAACGTATCGAAAAAACAATAAAAAGCATTGGGTGGTTTCTCTCTCATAAAACCGACACCACAAGATGGCAGCAGCTCAACTTCTATTGTTGTAACCACCCAACGCCACTATCCATGGCTATCGAAACCACCAGTTGTTCTTTGCTGGCCATTGATCTGGTGAAGCGTGCACCACACACACACTCGAGATTCATCCAGGTCCAACAAGCGAGTAACTACAAGAGAGTTCTCTATGCGCGTTCATTTTGCGAGCGCGTCGACGTTGGCGCTGGCACTGGCGCTGACATCGTTGCTGGCATGGACACCCGTGCGCGCTCAGCCGTCGTCGGGATCGGGATCGGGATCTACCTCCTCCCCACCACCATTGTCACCACTCCCGCCGTCGGGATCAGGATCGGGATCGATCTCTTCCCCACCGCCGTCGTCACCGCCTCCGCCCGACCCATCGCTCGACTCACGGCTGCCTTCCATGTTCAACGTGTACCCAGACGACGGCATTTTTGAAATTTGCTTTTCAAAAGATTGCAACGCCATGGATCCGTCGCTCAGTTTTGGTCTGGGCCAGTTGGGGACAGGCACAGCCATCGACACCACAACCCAGGACGTCACGTTCACAGGCGGCGTGCTTGCAGATTTCGGCGACATGCTCGTCACGCCAAACGATCCATGGATCACGACACCTACTTTTGATTTTTTCAGTGTCGGAGAAGCTGGTATCGTGGCAAGCATGCACGTGCTCACTTGCTTCACTGGGTGTGTGCCGCGCAGCTCCAGTGCAAGCGAATTTGCTCAAATTTCCAGTATGCCCGACAGCGTGGGCATCAAGCTGGATGTCCACCACATGTTCCAAAACGGTACCATCCCAGGCGACTTTGAATCGTACGATGTGCCAATGTTCGGGCTCAAGCTGCATCTGGAGATCCAGGCCACACCGCCCAGTGGGAGCAGCGCGGCCTCGCTTTCAGATCTTGCGCTCACGTTTCTTGTGCTCGCCAGTGAAAACGGCACGACCGTAACGTCAAATATCACGACCAGTTCCCCACCCGTGGATGGCAAAATGTATCTCACACGGATCCATTTCGGCAATACCATGTTCTTGGATGTGCCCACGTACGCGACGGTGGATACTATCCCACACGCGATCACTGTGGTCGCAAAAGCGATCTCGTCGGGCGATCTTCAAGATCTCATCCAAGTGACTTTACTCTTTGGTACGCTCAGTGATTCGGTCAAATTGGACGCCGCGGTCGCCGCCAGCGATATGACGGGCAACTATGAAGAACCCTGGGGTTTTGGAAATATGTCCTCCACCTCGTCTTCGTCGTCATCCTCCTCGTCGTCTGTCGTCGGTGGAGCGCCTCGCAAATCCGAAGACGGACAAGTCGTGCCCACGCGGATGTTCGCCAAATCGCGTGGCGACTTTGCGCTTTGCATGGACCCGTCCTGCACTTCTGGTGGCGCCGTCGCGCTGAGTTTCACAGGGCTGGGATGTCCTGAAACGGGGCTCAAGCTCAAACGGTTTGCTCGCTCGCCGGCGTTTGAATTTGGCGCGCCAAAGCATATCTATGGCACCAGTGGACCAGAGACGTACGGCACCTCTTTCGTCGCGGTCGTTCCGCAATCGCGCGAACGGCCGCCACGCATTTATGATGATACCTCTGGTTCAAGCGATCCAATTTTCTTTGCCTCAGTGGTCCAGTATTTGAGCACCGGGAAAATCGCCTACGCTGGCAAGCAAATTCTTGTACCACGTGGTGCACTGAAGTTTGAGATCAAGATTTCCTATTGGAAATTTGCCTCGCCCACCGATACGTTAGAGCTCAATATGACCGTGCTTGCCATGGCTGATATGGCCGCGGGTGGCGCACCCAGGAGCTTGGGCGATTCCATCGTGTCCACTGTGGACGGCGGCGTGGTGCTCTTGCTGGGGAATGGAAAGCGACTGGAACTGCCCGACCGCGCGGTGGTGGATAACAAAATCGTACCAATTTCGATCCGGTACTCGAGTGACCCTGTCTCTGGTGGGATCATTGTGACTTTCCGCTTCCCAGCGTTCGACCAGGTGCTGTTTTACGATCCGGTCGTCGGCTCGGATGCGCTACTGTTGGCGGTGACCCCGCAGCCAACGACAGCGCCGACAGCGACCGCGCCACCAAAGAAAGGGACGGTGGAGTCGTGGGTCATGCCAGGCATTTTGCTGGGCTTATTGGCGTTGATCGTGATCGTCAGTGTGATCCGATGCACCAAGAAAGTCAAAGTGAAGCTTGATTTTAGCAAAATTATTCCATAAACAAACAAAAAATATAAGGAAAAAGAATTGAACTCAGGGCATCCTTGTACAGCGAGATACTTGAGTACGTTTGGACGTTGTGTGTGTATGGTGGAGGCATACCAAAAGACAGGGAAACTGGACCAAGCCAAAGATTTCTCGATATCAAGAAGCAAGCCGTGAGCATGACAAAGCTGGAAGCACTACGTGGACAAAGACGAGACATGGGTTCACTGTAAAAGAGTATACTGTACGGTAGTGCATGCCCTGTCTCGTCTCGTCTTTATCCAAGAACTTCAAAGACCAGCCTCTAATAATGAATACAAAAATTAACCAGCGTCTGTGAAATTCACCCACGCCGCAGCTTGAACAAATTACCTCGGCTCCGCAGGCCGAAGGCCGAGGATTAAGGTTAAAACACACTATCTTGGCTCCGCAGGCCGAAGGCCCAGGACTAGGGTTTAGAGTTAATACCTAATA